>JAQIXU010001537.1:0-16722 GCA_034701245.1 Strigamia transsilvanica | reverse complement strand
AAAACAAATCCAACAATTGAAACAAACCAAACAATTAGGAAATAAAACAAATTAAACAGTTAGGAAATAAAACAAATCCAACAATTAAAAAATAAAACAAATCCAACAATTAAAAAATAAAAACAAATATAAAAATTTAGAAATCTACTATACCAGTTACAATTTTCTTTACACTGTTCAACATCTTCCAGAACCTATCAATTTATTTCCACACATTCCCACTCACAAATTCCCCAATATCCAAAGAGTATCCCACCTAATTCCACCCATACCCACATCCACCTTCACCCAACAATCACCCCTAATGAGCTAATCGCAATGTTTGCACTTTTTCCCTCAACAGAAAACCCTCGCAACTAAATCGCCACAATACACCAACTCCAAAAAGAGATTAGACCTATTTTTATCAGAACGCATTCTTGCGTCCATTTCGAGCGAGGGGAGAAGCTCAACACAAAGGACTGCGGGACCTCTCGCGTCGTCTTTGGCACTAGGGGGCGGGGTGGAGCCCAGGTGAATAGCGGCAGCAAATTGCTCCCAATTTTATTCAGCCTTGCTTTCACTCGCATTGGCGCCATTTGACTCGTGAGAACGCGCGGCAAAAGGCGCGCGGAAACCGGCCCCGCCATTGTTTGTCCGGGTAAGCGATAGGGTCGGAGCCACACCCCATCGTGAGGGGGCGTCTTTTGTGCTCGAAAAGTTTGCGCAGTTAGCGCCGCTCCCCGACCCCACGGACCAAACCCCATTTTAGATTAGGTTACAGTAAAACGACTCGAGAGCCCCCCACAAACCTGCTACAGGAGTTAAGATGGAAAGGGGATCCGCGGGTGTTGTTCGAGGGGATCTCTTTTTGACTTGTAATCTCGCGGCCAGGTGCCGCACTCTGCGTGTAAATGCAGTGCGATCGCGAGTGCATGATGCCCCAATGAAGCTTTAATGATGTGCGCCGACTTGTGCTATTGACGGACGGGCGCGATTGTTTTCATCGTGCGCGCGCCACAATGCCGTCAATCGATGGTCCACAAAAGGTGGTTGTGAATCACGCGAGTCGCTTTTGTTTTCGAATGTGAATGTCGATAGCATCGCGCTTGCTGAAATTGGTATTGTTTTTCACACATAGGATACCCCCGTGCTATTATGGGTGGGCAGCTGCGGTACACTGATAAGGTCAGGGGCAGCTAATCTTCCTAAACACACGGTATCTAGTGGTGGGGATAAGCGGGATTTAAAAAAATATTTTTGGGTCGTTTGAGACGAAGGATTACATGGGGGGGTTAGAGAGTCAACTGTCGACCTCCTCGCGGGTTCCCTGGTCCTTAATGGGAGCGCCGGTGGAGTTGGGGAGTTGGTTGTTCGGTTGTTTTGGGAATTATTGCAGATACTGGGTTCCGGTGAAAGAGAAATTTTCCGGGCCCCTGGTAAAATAAAATTTTTCCGGGCCTCTGGTTTTCAGATAGTAAAGAAAACATTTTTTTTTTTTATATAGTCGGGCCCCGGGCTCCGGGCATTTGTCCCTTTTCCGACGGCTTTGGACGTGAGAGATGGTGTCCAATGAGATATGTTTCGTTGCAAGTTGTTTATGCAGGGGTTTAGCGGAAATTCAGTGTTTTTCACCGTTAGGTTCGTTTTAGTCGCAATATACACCGTAAATGTTCTGACAGAACCCAGATTTCCTTTGCAATTTAGGTGTTTGGTCAATTTAAACATTGATTTTAGTGTTCTTGATCAATTTAGACATTTATTTTACCCATTTTGTTCAATTTGGACATTTGTTTTAGTCATTTTATTCAATTTAGACATTTATTTTACCCATTTTGTTCAATTTGGACATTTATTTTAAACATTTTATTCATTTTAGACATTTATTTTACTAATTTTGTTCAATTTGGATATTGAATTCAGTCGTTTTGGTCAATTTAGACCCGCGTTGTAAAGGATACCGCGTTCAAAGAGCATCCCGTGCATTTACGTCGTAACAAACCATCATTTAAAACAAATTTTATAATGCAAAGACACCTGGTGCTTTTTAGATTTTAAATTTCTATTTTTTTCCCAATCTTTTTGACATGTGAAACAACTTAAATTCCTCGCCGACAAACTTCAAAACATCAATTTAAATTCCAGAAGCCGTTTATATAAAAAGCAAACTTAATTTTTTTTAAAACATCTATTATTTTATAATAATAAAAAAAAAATGAAAAATAATATATTATTTTCAAATTACTAACCGTGAAAAATGAAAAAAAAAAACCAACTCAAAAACCATGATTGACATCGCTTACTTTTCTTTCTGACCCTGACCTTTTCTGTTGTGATGGAAATGAAGATAACAGTCAGTGTTCCAGATCAATCGAAAGTAGAAGGGGGCTTGTCAATCAAAAATACATCTCATCTGATTTTTTTTAAAAAAAAAAAAAAAATTAAAAATTAAAAAAAAATTCCCCGCCCATTTTGCCGTTCCACCACCACCAACAACCCCGCGCAACTCGTATTAATTAGCAGTGCAGCGCAGTGCAGCACGGCGACGCATTCTCGAAACAATCGATGACATAATCCTCGCTTGTTGCTAATGCAATCGCATTGAGCAACCCTTTAATTACGCGCTAATTACTCATTAGACGAGTGTTAATTTCGCATTTCCAACACGCCCAACTCATCATTATTATACACTAATTACCCGACGACGAATCTCGCCGCAACGAGCGCTCACGACGCAAATGCAAACGCTAATTCGAAGCGCAACATTTATTCCGACATGAATATTTCAAGACATTTAAGTTCGGAAATAGAAAAGCGCTTCAAGTAAAACGGGGGCGGGTTCGGGTTACATTAGTCACCAATTTCGCGTACTTTAAAGAGGGCGCACGTGCGTCTGATCAGTCGACTGATCCCAATGAATTATTTATCGGCGATCAAGCGCTGCTCGGCCGCTTGTCACGGTCCGAAAGGATTTGCCGAAGTGGGAACAACGAAGCCGAGGCGATGGTTGGCCAATTACTGAAGCGCATCCCGTGGCACCCAAGGTGAAAGGTGATGTTGGACTCCCCCCTCCACCCAGGGGTGGCCTTTTGGCTCGGTGAACACGCATTTCCTTTTGTCGCTTTATATATCTCGCGCCACCCGACCCATTCCTCGCCTCTTCGTCCATTTTGTTGGCTCCTATCACATTGCACCATCGAGATCCGGAGGGATCTTTTTGCTCATCTCTCGATTGACAGCACGCTAAAGGAGGGGAATTGTGGAAACCCAATGAAACCACAAAGAGGGAGTCTGCTTGTCTGCTTTTTGTGAGAGTTATCGGGGTTTTAGTTACATGTATCACGACTTCATTCCATCTTGTAGTGGTGTGATTAAAACCGAAGTGATTTCAGTTGTTAAAGTATTGGATTTCAACGTGGACTTAATGCTATGCCGCTATACTGTTATTTGTCATATACAAATTACTATGTTTTTGGATGGTTTTTTCCTGTTAGCCACGCAATAGTACTAGCTGCTACCGTATTTCGTAGTAAAAATTGATTTTAGGGACTTTTGTTGGCAGAAATGATCGAGTTTTGACAGGGTGTCCAAAAGCCGATACACCGGTATGTGAAATAAATGGTGAAAACTGACTGCATCTGGCATTTCTATGTCATATATTTCTGTTTATTTGTTGTTTTGCTTTTCATGTGGACCTTATGGGCTCCCTTATTATTTGTGAGAATGATGTAATGGCACAATACTGCCGTCTATGTTTTTTTAATTTTGAAATAAACCTCACTGTGAGGCTTTAACTGCAACAAGAATTATCTTTATTTTGGTGCTGCTCTTATTCTATGATTTGGGACTTAAAATACACAGGAGCACTCTTTGGACTTTACTGCTTATAAAGACAATAAATACAACTTCATTAAGTTTGCCATTGTAATTTTTATGTTAGTGCAAACTTGTCAGTGTGTCCAAAAGCCGTTATACAGCTATATAAAATAGATGGTGAAAACCGACTGCATCTAGGCATTTCTATGTTGCATGGGGACTCAACAAGTTTTAATTTTCATCAATACAACTTCATTAAGTTGCCGTTTTAATGGACAGACACCGCACAGCATAAGGATGACCAGACATCACAAAACCGTATAACTGATGCAATTAACAGTGTTACACCTGCAATGCTTAGATATTTTCTGAGAAACCAATGGAGCTCATGTTGAAAAATCCACACTCAAGTATAGGCACATTCGTGGTTCAAATAATCTCACAGAAACACCAAAAAAACCATACAAACCAAAACGAAAAGTACAAAAAAACATGAAGCATGAAGAATCACGACGGACTAATGTCTAGTTTTAAAATTTCTCCAAACCAAGCCCCTACGATCGTCGCACACATTCTATTACCCCGCAGATGGTTCACTGCCAACTTGTTTTTGGTTGACTCCCGAATCGAAATTATTGTTTCCCCTCTTGTACTAATGGGCGCTTAATCGACTCAATTATAGGTTCGAGCTCGACCCTGCACAATATAAATATTATTTGTGGGCACTAGACTCACGGCACGCACTTCCGTTCGCACCACACATGCGCAGTTTGTCGTTGGCGCAACTTATTCCAACCATCTTTTGTCCTATTAATCAGCCACGTGTGGTGTTTACATTTAATCCGGCGCTCACCACGCGTCAACAACAAAAGGCATTAACACGAACAGATGCGGGCACGAAAATCACAAAAAGTGTAAATAAACCCTCAATGGGGTCCTCCAACGTCCAAAAAAAAAAGTATTGACGCGTCACACACAGATGAATTTCACCAGCAACACTCGCCTCTTCTTTGATCTCGCCCGAAGATGACGTCATTTGTCCTATCAGGTGCAGAAGGCGCCATGTGTGACAGGTGTTGTCTCGCTCGCCCAGCACCTCCCCAGTCTTTGACTTGAGGCTCGAATGTGATCCGTCCCCAGACGACTCGCCAGTCCTCCCAGAGCGACTTGACTCAGCCATTTTCACATCAAATCAAAATGTTTATTGTTGATTCGTCGACGACATCTGTTGACAATGTGCGAGTCATTTTATATTTTTTTGGTTTTTAAATTTGAATTTTATTATTAGATTGGCTGGCCTGACGGTTTATGGGTGTTAATAAGTATATGTCGGCGTGTTTGCGGATGAAAAAGAGGCGCAAAGATGGTGTCGGCACATGAAACAGTGGCTTGGACGCCCTCCGGCGAGAAAAGGGTGCGCGTGGGAGTCGTTCTGCCATCTTTGGCACGGGTGAGCAACGCCGCCAAGGCAGAGGTGCCGCGCCAAATGGCCCACTTAGCCTCGTAATGGGGGTCATGGCGCATCTGCAGTGCACGGCCCCGTCATGGGTAAGGTGAAACTGGAGACTCCACAAGAGGACTCTGCTGCGATTGAGTGCCAATTAAGAAAGGGCAAGGAAAAAGCCTTTCTTTTTTCGAGTGACACCGATAGTGATGACGATCCGATTTCACACACGCAGACAAATAAATCACACGAATAATTTTTCTTCTTTTTTAAGTTTAAAGTTAGAAAAATTTTTTTTTTGTTTTTGATTTTTTTTTTTATGGGGGGAGATTTGTAATGTGAAATTTCTTGACAGACGTACATTTTCTCACCATTGATTCGTCCCGCATTAATGCTGTCATCGCGCTGGGTTTATGGGCTTCGACATCTTGTCAAACGCGCCAATCAAAATTACACGAATTTCTTGATGTGTAAAAAAATAAAAAAATTTTTTTATACTTTTATTTTATTTATACATGTGTATAAAATGTAACCCAAACCGATAATCCATTAAAAAGATTTATCTACGCCGCGAAAACTAGAAATATATATATTTTTATTTTTACCTTTAATCACGAAAGCTTCACTGCAACTCACCTAGCGCGCGCAGGCAAGCCGAACCAACCTTAGCATTTTTCACACCATAAATTCACTTTTATTTTCGCTCGCGATCAAGGTCTGGCTACTTTTTTACCCGCATTTTAATGTCGACAACAGTTCCTTCCGTTGGCTGCGAGGCGTGCTTCCCTACTGAGAAGGGAAGTCTTGTGCGCACGCGCTCTGATGCAAACTCGATTGGAAGGCATCATTTCTCTCACGCAAACCGGAAGACGAGCTGGAGGACTTGGAACCGACCTTCGGGCCGTGAATCACTGCACCCAGCCGCATTAAATTCAATCACGGCTGCCTGCAGCTAGATTTATTAAACCAATTAAAAACCAGTTCCTTACACAACACCCATTAACCGCACTCATTAATATTTATATACACACACACACAACACAACGCAACACGCCGCCATTAACTCATATCGACAATATTGGTCATCGTTGACCCTCGAAAATAAATGTTCGCACATTTCGGACGTCGCAAACGAAGCGTGTCGTGTTCGTTTTATTTGAATTTTGATTTTTATTTTGAATCAATTGTTGCTTTCGCCTCCTTCGCCCTCCACTTGATCCGAACGAGTAGGTTTTGTATGTTGTACCTCGTAAAAATAAGTCGTAGAATATTCGTTTCAGTTGGCAGGCAAAGAGGGGGCTTCGAGTGGCCGTCCATCACTTTCAGGGCGGGCGCGTGTGGGTGCGAGAATTGCAGCAATCTGCTTGAAATGCAAAGTGCAGGCAAGGAGCGCACGCCTTTCAATCTTGTCTCTCACTTCTCTTCTCTTCTCTTCTCTCTCTTCACGTTTCCCCGCGCCCTTTTAACGCCGTTTAGTGGCGCGTAAGAAATGTCCCTGTTCGACATCGACGACGTCTTAAGGCCCTCTTTGAACAACTTTGCTGATACACAATTGACTACCTGAGATGACCCCGATGACGCGTGCCAACTCTGCACTCTGCTTTCAATGACGATTTCCCTGCAGACGAATGGCGATATACTTTTGATTGCGGGATGCGGATTTCACGCAGAGTTTCGGACTGTCATTACTATTAAGTGGTGGTTAGCAAACTCAGTTTTTATTTTTTTTTCACTTTTTGGAATTTTTAATTAATAAATAAAAACAAATCACAATTTAAAATTTTACATAAATACATATGCGACAAAGAAAAAAATTATTTACAAAGTTAAAAATATATATTATATTTCCGATTTAAATTCATTCATTCACACCAAAAACATCAAAATCATTATAAAATTTATTTTATTTCTTTTGATGGTGGAAAATTGGTTGATTATACCGTTGAAGCAAAAAGTTCGCAACTTATCGTGTTTCATACTCAGAATACTTAAGTCGACTAATTTTTTCTGAGACATAGTCGGATTTTTTTTCCGGGGCTCTCGATGGGTGGGGGTCTCTAAACAACTGCTTATTCTGCTTATATGTAAATCCGGCCCTGCGATGTGTAGGTAACCCGACTTATGCGTAGCGTCATGAATTCTCACAATACAAATTTAGGTCTGTTAGAATCGCTGTGAACGCAGCAAAATAGGATTCCGATCTCGCTAAACCTCGTGAATCCTCGCCAAGTCCTGCGAGACCTCGTGAATCTCAACAAAATCCTGAGATTCCAGATTCCAGAAGATTCCCAAGTGGAATCTGACAGGGTGGTATAAGGAACTTTGTAAACGAAACGATTAACACGATTAACACGAAAATTGAGGGCTAAACCTAACAATTTTTCCTCCTAAACATGACCATTCCACCAATTAAATCATAAAATCCGATTAATATCACAACCATTAGTTATTCCTATATCACTACATAAAATAACCCGAAAAAATAAAATTGAATTCGGAAATGAATAATAATCCTATACAATTAAAACCCCAAAACCCTTGAAAACGCACATTTCCACTCCAACCCTCCAACAAAACAACAACCAACACTTATCCCACGAAAAAACCAACCCAAAAAAACCTTCCCCAACCCAAAACTGACCCTTCCGCAAAACCCAGGCAACAACAAACACTCCCCGAATATATTTCCCAAACGTTTGACACAAAACTCGGCCTTTGTGTGTAGGCGACTAACACCGGGAACTGCTTCCATTTGACCCCGAGGGGGACCCAGCTTTGAAATTTCATCGCGGGAGCAAATTACCATCCAAAGTAATTGCTCGGCTACCGATCCCATGATTAGCGCGGGCGTCATGCGTCATCCGTGAGTGGCGTCTGCGACTCGCGCCAATTTTTGTCTCTCCCCCCCTTCAAGGGCCATTACTGCCTCCTAATTGCTTCTAATTGAAAAAAAGCTCTCGAAGGGGGGTCGGGGACGACGAAATCGGGCGAAAACGCGTCCAACGTTTATTCACGACGGTCGCGCACGTGCGGTCCGTTCGCGTTCCCACTCTGCTCATGACCCCGCTAATCCGTACGCATGCGCGCGACCACGTGTTTGTGTGGGGTGGCCGCCTCCGAAGCCGCTATTTAATCCCATGACGCATCTATTCACATGGAGATGGGATTAGGTCGCTCGTAATGGATCCGTTTGGTCATTTCGCATCACGGCTCGGGGGGTGGGTTGGTGGAACCGCGACAGAGAGAAGGGAAGGGACATGGAAAGGAAAAAATAAATATCCTCTTAACCGTTTCAACACCGGGTGGAAAGAGGAACATTGTTGTTTGGGTCACCGGGTGGTCGTTTGACAGATGCGTCAAGGATGGGTTGAGAAGTCACGTGACTTTGACGAGTGTCAGGATAGATAGAGAAGAGGCGCAGACGCTGGTTCGAGTTAATTGGCCGACTCAGCTTAATCCCATTTAAGCGATCCCTTTGGCTTTCAATCGCCGATTGATCCCCCCCAACTGTGGGGGTCCGCCACTCAAGGGACTCCTCCATTCGACCCCTGTGGGTGTGATGAGTATGGGAAAGTGTCATAACACCTTTTGCTTTGTGTTTGGGATGGAAACAACGAGTGCTTGTGAGAATGTGGTGGCTAATATCAATTTTTGGGAGGATTTTTATGCTAATTCGTGTTGGGGATGGTGGAAAGTTGGAGATTAATACGGGTTTTGTGTTTTTGGATGGTATTTGGGTGTGATTTGGTGTGATAAAGGCATTGTATGCATTTTTTAGGGTTTTTTTTTTCTCGCTCCCTTCGCATTAAAAAACAAACAAATTTAAGTATGCAAATCCTTAAGCAGACGGCAATCGCGACCTCGTATATATACACCATCTGTAAGGCGCAAACACGTTTTTTCCCCTATCTCTTTGAATTGCACATGCGATTAGTTCATAACAGTTTTATAGTCATAACATATTTGAGTCAGTGTGGGAAAAAAACACGTTTAGTGCATATTTGTTTTCTGACAGTTGTGAGAGGAGGGTTTTAACAGTGAGCGCCATCCAGGGGCAAAAAATTGTATTTTAAATACTATACCACTCGTTTTTAGATTATGTATTTCATTTGTATACTTTTAGATGATACAGAAAGAATTTTTATTTGTGTTGGTTTCAACTGAAAATTAAATATCCAATTAGAAACGGGTCTTTTTGTTTAAATAAAAGATATTAAGGCGCTTGTGTGAAGCTCATTCTGCCATCTAGTGGCATTAAGAGTAAATATTGTGCCGCTATGCAATGCAACAATGCGTGTTCATTCACTTAAAAACTATTTTTTGTTTCACTTCACGACTCATATAATTTCTCTAACACTTTCAAATCGATTTTAAGTCATGTTTCTTATTTATCCCCTAGGAAATGAAAATTTCTACGATACCTACAATTCAGTGTACAAAACTGATTACCAAAGAAAGGACCTGGCAAAGGAATGTGCCAATGGAAACCCAATGTTGGAAACCTTCACATGGAGTCCTTCCATTGGAGTGGTAAACCTAAAAATAAAATTATAAGATTATAACAACACACATAACTAATTTTAAATCATCTTTAAGCCTCTTGTGAAGTCTAAATTTCCTGAAAAATACAAATACAAACCATCAAATCCTGCAGCAGTTGCAAAAATGAAGGAGGAGGTTTCCATTCAAGACCATGTTGACACTTGCAGCTCGACCAAGACCAGAGATTACGATGCAGAGTTAAATGGTGATTTTTAATTACCGTAAATGCTCACATTGAATTCAATCGTTTTGATCAATTTGGGCAGTCATTTTAGTCAGTTGCATGTTGAATTCAGTTGGTTTGGTCAATTTAGATGTTGAATTCAGTTGGTTTGGTCAATTTAGATGTTGAATTCAGTTGGTTTGGTCAATTTAGATGTTGAATTCAATGAGAGCATTTACGCTTCTTGTCATTAGTGAAATCAGCGAAGAAATGATTTGATTTGAATCATTTGATACATAATTTAAATTCTAGGTTGTAGAAATTTGGCGGAAGTGCCGTTTGTTAAAAACAAGGAGTTCTACAACGCTCCGTACACGATGAATACAATCGAGAGACTGTCTTATTTCAATGAAGTAAAACAGGTGAAAGATGCTGTGAAATCCGTAAATCAGAAACCACCTCGCATGCCTTGCAGTGGAATGAGTACGTGTTTATGGGACAAGGGAAATAATGTTGAATTAATTATTTCTTGTTTTGAAAATTACAGGCCCTTTGATGTACCCGTCTACTGTCGACAGTAAAATGTGGACGTGGGAGGACACAAATTATCACGCAGATTATGTTGCTAAAAAATGCACTGCATGTGCGCCGCCAAACAATCGACTGGGAATTAAAACACGCAGACGTGTTTACGAGCCTAAACGTACCGAAGATTACTTGCCGGTTCCAATGCAACCGTTAAATACTTTCACGATCTTGTAACTTTTTTGGATGTTTAATTTAAAATCCTGTACCGAAGAGCTGATAGATTGCTGTATTTTTTATTATTATTGGTTTTAGATTGGTTTTAAAATTTATGGAAGCATCAATAAAAAATTGTGTAGCTAATTGCCGATTGGACGGAAAGTAAACATCCATCACGATTGTGAGCGGTGGAGTGTCAATGTGGTGTTGGACGCATCTCACTTCGGGGAAAAACAACTAGAAACTATTTTGATGTTGGTTGTATGGTGTTTATTCGATGGTTGTCCAGGGCATAGGTTCTCAAACTGGGTGCCGCGGCAATAATCAAGAAAAACAGATACAGGAGCAAATGTTGTGTGTGAAATGATTTGAGGGTAAAATTAACTAAACTTCCCATGAACAAAGCATTAGCGGCAAATGAGCATTAAATTTGCACTTCTTTATTAACCCGCCAAGGGTGGCACGAAATTTTTATAGCCCGACAGGGGTGTTGCGGCGAAAAAAGTTTGAGAACCGCTGGTCTATGGGTAAGTTCCCATCATCAGTGTTTCCCATGTTTGGCCCACATTGCTGTAGCCCAACCTAGGATCAACCACTGACCACGTGGCAAAAGGACCACGTGGGAAGCGAGATCATTCAGCTACTTTGTTTGCCGCTGGGCTTGCCTGACCACTCAAATAATGTCCGCATAGCTATCCTTAGTTGGGGCAGTGTGTACGGTGTTGCAACCGTTTACGTTGCTTGTCCAAGAAAAACTGGGATCCTCATGTCCATATGGGCCTTTAGGCCAGTGGTCCCTGGTCCAATAATCCAAGTGGATCATTTTTTGGTTAGAACTATCTGATCGCTTCGAACTCGAACGTCTAACTTTAGTTCTTGATTAATGAAAACATTCTTGGCAAATGCTTTTGCTGTAGTTCGTCAATGATGGTGAAGAAACGACGTCATGTGAAGTGATGATGTGTTGTGAGCTGAGTAGGTCAAGGGAAGGAAATTTGATCGTCTATGAAGGAACTGCTGTATTGACATAACATTTTTCTTTATTATTATCAAATCCTTCAATTAAAAAAAAACCTTATGATCTCAGGCCTTAATTACTGGTTAAACTCATTTGAAAAAACGACACAACTTGGAATTGAGAAAGAAATTTATTTTTTTCTCGCTACATTTAATTTTGCAATTAATTGCCATTCATTTTAATAAACTCTATCGAAAGAAGCCGTGCAATAAAATTCAAATATAAACCTGAATCTGAAGCCAGAATTGTAAATTTAAACCGCAGTGTTCATTGTCAGTAAATATAAGCCTCAAAACACGATTTCGTAATTACAAAAAAAGCAAACAAAACTACATGAAATGTGTCCAGTTTAAGAGCTGAACTAACTAATTTCTCTTCTTCCGGATAGGTATTTCCGCATTCCGATTTCTCGTAGACTGCGAGCGTGATATTCTCGTGCAATTCTGTACACCACGGGTCAAACGACGAGCACTCCGCAGCTTCATCCACACCGTCCCTGAAGACGAAAAAAATTCGGAATGACGTCGTGAAAATAAAAACAAACAAAAACTCCTTACTTGCAATCGAGTGAATCTAAATCAACAGCTGTTGCTGTTTTATTCAATAACTTCATAGCGCAATTTCTAGCGGTGTACCAACAAGCCGGCTTATTTTCAAACTCTAAACCATCAAAATAAACAGTGATCAGTGTCCATAAGTTTGAATTTTTTACCTTTTCGCATGTGGTCGTCATCGCACACGGCTTCGTGAATAATTTCGTAATTTCTGACCATTTGTTTGCTCTGTTTTTGCACTTCCTTGTCGCAAAGACGCATTTTTTGCGACGCGTCTTGACCACACACAACAACCGCGTCACTAATTAATTTAAAAAAAATATAATTACACATATTTATTTAAATACGTGATTAATAAATCACGGCACCTGTTTTCACAGTCTGGTAATTCCGAGTGATTCACCCAACATTGGTCAATTTTTTCAGCAGTTTTCTTGCATTGTTTGTCAAAGATTTTCAAAGTTTCTTTCTGAGTAGACAGTGCCAATAAAATCGCAACTGCGGGCAATTAAACATTTGACTGTTATTGTAATATTATTGAATCAATGAAGGAAAACTTACAGATAAATGCAATGAAGAAGAATTTCATCACCATGTTGCCTCTCTGAAATCGCCTATATTTTCTGAAACTAAATCTATTTTGACCCAAATTCTTTTCCGTCTAAACCGTCTCGCTTACTGGAATTAATACGAAATAGATAAATGGTTTATTGTCTTTGCGGAATGTCAATAATTCGGTGAATGATACGCAATGCTTAGTGTAATATACAATTTAATGTGGTGACCATTATACATTACATCATCAATTTTGGATAAATTGTTACACTGAATAAAAAGAAAAGTGCAAAAGACACGATTTTAAACACGTGTAAATAAATAAATAAATAGTTGTTGACCAGATACTGTAATCACGGACTCAGTTTACTGAGTCCGTGCTGTAATTGAGACGGTGACTTCCACCCTGATTTCTGCTGTCACAATGATACAATTTCAAAGTCTCGTGCCATTGTTTAATTCACACTCAACTTTGAACAAAAGTTTTGCGGTATTTTTGTTACAAATAAAAATAAAAATGGCACGGAATTACGTACCACAAATCACCTATGGTAAGTCTATTTTCAATTTTAATAAAACTAATTAGCCGCGGCTTATGCTGTCAATTGCCGTAAATGCTCTGATAAAACACCCGTGCTCTATTGACACAATTTAGATATTGAATTCAATCGGTTTGGTCAATGAGAGCATTTACAGTATCCACATTTTTTTTTTGTGCAGAGGAAACAACCAGTGCTATGGCTGATCATTGCGATAAGTGTACAAATCTAAGAACTGTTTGCGAGATTGTGGCTGCCGAAGATGATCCTACACGCTATGCAGGGAAACCGCTTCACGTTTTCTACAGCGGGTTTGGAATTATAATTAATTAAATAGCAATATTGCTTTTTATAATTAATAAAATGGCAGATTGGTATTTTAATTTGATTTTGGTGGAATTTTTTTGTTACTTTCAGCGTTCATTATGAAGAATTAATACGCATGCGATCCAAGATGGAGGAATTACGACAACAACAATGCGGGACGGACATCGTTCTAAGATGCGTAGATGGGGTCCTTCATGCTCACAAAGTCGTTTTAATGTCATCGAGCACTTATTTTGAAACTATGCTCGCTGCAGATATGTTGGAAAAGAATTTGGGAGAAGTTAATTTTACAAAATTTACAAAAAATAGTGTTGAGGTCATCATCCAATACTTGTACACCACTCAATTACCGAATTTGAGAAATGATTACGACTTGCTGACCGAGTTAGTTTCTACCTGTCATATGATGCAAATCATGGATTTGCTCTTTCATTGCTGGAAACGATTAACCGACGACATCAGTATGAAAACATTTCCAAGATTGTGGACTATTGCGACGAAATTTGACCTTTGCCAACAAGAATGCAAACTGCTAAGCTTTATCCTAGGTAACACCGACGTAATAGCAGAAAGTGAAAACATAAAATTGTTGAGTGAAACAGAAATGATCAGATTTATTGAATGTTTTGGCCCGTTACGCTTCAATGCAATTGCTAAATGCATTTCCAAGTGGAAATTCAATGAAGAGAGAAACAGAGAGGAAGCTGCTGTTCGGTTATTACAGAAGATCCAACTAGAGAAATTGGATGATAAAACGGTTTTCCAGTTGTTGGAAGGTAACCGCAACCATGACATTAAAACAGTTCAAGATTTGGTGGTCGATGAAGTTGTTGCACGCTTTTTTTCTGCCACCAGTATAAATACCGATTCTGGAGTGTCCGCTCACTCTGCTTATTTGAATAGACCTATTGGGTTTCATTGTGATGACACTCTCTCACAGCAGTGGCAGAACCACCTACGTATGTATTTGAATGAATAAAATCAGTCATGTTTGAATTTACGCAAGAACCATGTCTAGAGGGTCCTTCCCGGGAATTTTTGGAATTTTACACTTCACGATTCCCGATGATGTAGTAGCTCGAGTTTCAACTAGCGGTGCCTAAATGTCATTGCTGCCTGCGCAAATATAGAGCAATTTCATTTCTTGAGGCTAGAGACTAGTGAATTACTATTTTTGTATAATACATGCTAAATATTCTTACAAACATTGCGAAATTTATTAACTACAGAACGTTTTATACTACACAAGAAAAACAAATTTATTTTTAAAGATGGCAGCTATTTTGAAAGAAAGTTTATTGTTAGGATGGTTGAAAATAGCTGTGTACAGTCATCAACAACACACAAATTATGAAAACATAAAAAAAAATGCAATTTATTTTAATTAAAAAAACAAAACAATTTTTACTATTTCACTATTTTTTCAAGATCTCGAAATTTTTCGAAATTTTCCGGAATTTCCTGGGAATTCCCAGGAAATTGAATTTAAATTTTCCATTTCCCGGGAAGAAAAAAGGGCGGGAAAAGTGACCCTCTAACCATGTCCATCCCTTATTTCCTTTGTCACACAAACCAATGTAATTATACAGGACACAGTAGATTTAGATGGGGCAACTTCCTTTTAAGCTCTTAACAAATTCCCTAATAATAAAGTTGATGTTGGTTTTTATTCCCATAAAAGACTTAGATTTGATGTTTGTGCAAACAGAGAGGCAACAAGGTGAGTAGAGTGGACTATACTAACAGTGCAAGCATGTAGGGTTCATAGTACTAAGGTAAAATATGTGTATTCATATACACACTTAGGACGGCGAGGAAATGCAGAGCGATTACGACGACGAGGAGATATGGAGCGATGACGACGATGAACTGACGTATAGCGATGGCGACAAGACAAGCAATGACACGACAAATATCGACAACACGAAACCCGATGCAAAAGAATGGGGCGACTTGAGACAGGAAACAAACGATGACCGTCACGACGACAATGAGCAATATGACGTAAGTGATGTGAAAAACAAAGAAAATACCAATAAGGAAGAGAAAATGATGAGATACGATACGACGAGCGACAAATCGCAAAGGAACGACTGAGCACGATGCGACAGGCAGTAACAACAATGATGAGGCGAAAGACAGGAAGGGCCAAATGACAAACATCAAGACGGTGAATGACGACACGACCGAAACAAAACCGACGATCACGTCGAGAGTAAAAACCAGACGACCAATGGAAAAAACACCAATACTCACATCACCGGAAACGAGGAACCGACCTAAAGAACGTGAACGACATACAGCAATCTGAGGAGCTGACACAAGTACATAAAATAGTATTTTGATAAATGATTAACATGTAAAATGTGTGTTTATTGCCCATGAGAAGGATTTGTTGGGAATTACGTGCAGTAAACACACATTATCACCGCCAGGTGATTGGATGGCGCGCATGTGCGCAGCATCCAGCATCCAATAAGATGCAAGAATGTAATCCCCCTAGGTTTTTTGGGGGCAACTAGAAATTTGAATAAACAATTCTTGTTATACTTTTAACCTGCTTGCTACAATTTCAATTCGACCCAACAGT
Source organism: Strigamia transsilvanica (assembly GCA_034701245.1). NCBI lineage: Eukaryota > Metazoa > Arthropoda > Chilopoda > Geophilomorpha > Linotaeniidae > Strigamia > Strigamia transsilvanica. Next base: position 451 of record JAQIXU010001537.1, on the reverse strand, counting down.
TTTGGGTCCAAATTAGATGTTTTGGGTTAAAATTGGATGTTTTGGGTTAAAATTGGATGTTTTGGGTCAAAATTGGATGTTTTGGGTCAAAATTCGATGTTTTGGGTCAAAATTGAATGTTTTGGGTCAAAATTGAATGTTTTGGTCAAGATTTTGTTGTTTTTAGTCAAAAATTGAATGTTTTTAGTCAATAACTGGATGTTTTAGACAAAAAGTGTATGGTTTTAGTAAAAAATTTGATGTTTTTAGTAAAAAATTAGATGTTTTTAGTAAAAAATTTGATGTTTTTAGTAAAAATTTGATGTTTTTAGTAAAAAATTTGATGTTTTTAGTAAAAAATTTGATGTTTTTAGTAAAAAATTTGATGTTTTTACTTTTTAGTAAAAAATTTGATGTTTTTACTTTTTAGTAAAAAATTTGATGTTTTTACTTTTTAGTAAAAAATTTGATG
>JAQIXU010001536.1:0-16739 GCA_034701245.1 Strigamia transsilvanica | reverse complement strand
ATGTCTATTTTAGACCGAAAAAGCACAAATAATGTCTATTTTAGACCGAAAAAGCACAAATAATGTCTATTTTAGACCGAAAAAGCACAAATAATGTCTATTTTAGACTGAAAAAGCACAAATAATGTCTATTTTAGACCGAAAAAGCACAAATGTCTATTTTAGACCGAAAAAGCACAAAAACGACCCATTTCAGACCGAAAAATCCATTTTACCTCAAACTTTACCTTCAATCCAAGATCCAACTAAAACAAAATCCCTAAATATCTCTAGGATAACCAACGTGCCGCGCCAGCCGGAGCCCAACGTGCAAAATAAACCACAAACACCAATGTAGAAAAAAATAAAAACAAATTAAAAAATTCCAAAAAAATTCCAAATTTTATTTAAAAAACTCAATACTCCGTTGTCACTCCGTTGTCTCGTACGAATAATCGCCCGCCTCGGAGTCCGTCAACGTCGTGGCCGTCTGCGAGTCCTGATACGACGACCCAGTGGTCGAAGACACCGCAGCCGACGACTTATTCAAACTCGGTGTCACCGCCGACCGATGCGTGACGCTCGACGCCTGCGCCTTGACGTCCTTCAAACTGCGCAACTGCTCGACGAGTTCCTTGGGGAAAAGTCCTTCCTTCTCCTCCTCGGCGATCACGAACAACGTCATCTCGACGTTGTCGAACGTCAGGTTGGCCTCGCGAACGAGTTTGTCGACTTTGCTGCGCACGCGTTCGAGGGCGTCGACCGTGTTGCCCAGACGCATTTTGCTGGCCAGCTTGACCGCTTGAGCCATGGATTCGACGGCTTTTTGGAAGTGGCCGAGCTGGACCTCGCATTCGGCCACGAGGACCATGTTGGTGAGGAGCCAGACGTCGTTGTTGGCGGTGCGCGCGATGCTGGTGGCGTGGCGGCCGCACTTGCGCGCTTCGAAGGGTTCGCTCAGTTGGAGGTAGCAGCGCCCGATTTCGTGCAGGAGGCGGGCGCGCATGGCTGGGTCGGTTTGTTTTTGGTACCATTCGCGCCATCTGGAGAGGGGGTGGAAAATTAGGGTTTTTTGGTGGGATTTGTGGATTTTGTGTGGGAGGTTTTCTGTAAATTTAGGGATTTTTAAGGAAAATTGATGTAAATTATTAAATTTTCATGGAGAGTTTGATTAAATTTGTGAATCTTCATGAAAATTTGTTTAAATTCATACATTTTCATGAAAATTTGTTTAAATTCATACATTTTCATGGAAAATTTGCTTAAATTCATACATTTCCATGAAAATTTGCGTAAATTCATACATTTCCATGAAAATTTGTTTAAATTCATACATTTTCATGGAAATTTTATGAATTTTAAATGAAAATTTAAGATTTATCATGGGAAAATTACAATTTCACGGAAAATTATGATCCTTTAGTGTAAATAAATTATTTAACGCAGAAAATTATGATTCTTGAAAATAATTATTTTCCATAATAAATCTACTCCCACAAAAAATTCCATTCATTACACAAAATTTATTATTTCCTCCAAAATAATAAAAAATCCTCCAAAAACCCATAAAATCCCACCAATCAAGGCCGGATTTTTGTATTACGGAGTGGGAAATTATGGGATTGTTTCCCAGCCCCTGATGGGTGGGGGCCCTTAAGCAACTGCTTATTCTGCTTATACATAAATCCGGCCCTGCCACCAATACCTACATCGTTACAGACTTCTCAAACATCCCCAACGCCGAATAAGCATTCGCCAAATTCTCCAACGCAATCTCCTTCGCCGAATCCAAATTCCTGAAACCCAAAAACCAAATTAATCCTCACTTTACCATTCCAGACAAGCAACAAAATACCGTCTCTTAGCCAACTGAAGCGACTCCTGATGACAATTGAGTCCCCGCTCGAAAAACCCCAACTTCTGACATGCTTTTCCCATCGAAGACAATACGGCACACAACTGCTGCGCCTTCGGAGGCCACAGCGCGTAACTGACCGGCAGAAAGATCTCCTGCAGCTTTTGGCAAATGAGTACGACCTCTCGCCACTCTTTTCGCTTCTCCGCTACAAGTGAAGGTGAAAAAGAAAACAGGAAAAAAAGGGTGTTTAAAGGGTGAGACCAGGGGCGGATCTAGGTTTTTCGGGGCGTAGGGCTTATTGAAGTCCAATGGGGCCCCAATTTTTGTTAGATTAAGAATCTTTAATAACATCAAAATCAAAATCAATTTTTGTGGGCCCAGGGCTTAGGCCCTATTAGTCTCTATGTAGATCCGCCCATGGGTGAGACGACAAGTGACAAGAGTGAAACGAGCGAAACTTCAGACGGAGTCTAAGAAAGAGGAAAAAGAAGAAAGAAAAAGACCAAGATTTGTTTAGACAATTCTGGACCGGTCGGTCGACGCTCTGCCCGTCGTCAGGCGGTCGGGCGAAGCGGTTAAGCGTCCGGCGACGAGCGACTAACCGCTTTTTCGATGAGGAGGAGCGACCCGTTGAGCCGGGCGGTGAGAAATATGGGGTAGACGCGGCGAGGGGCTACCTCTCGACAATTCTTCCATTGTGGCTTCGACGCGCTTGAGAATCGATGGGAGGTTGCCGACTATTCCGCCGGTCCGGCGAAGTTTCAGGTGCATTTGGCGCACGACTTCCTGTCTCGTTCGGGTGAGGTTGACCGGTTTTTGCTGCCTCCAGAATTCCTGGCGGACCACGAGGAAATTGACCACGTCTTCGGCGACTTCGGCCATTTTGGGCCCTTGCATGTTCTCCACTTCGTAGAGATCTTTGTCCGGCAGAGAAATGCTTTTATTGGTCGTTGGTTAAGTGAGAGGTAATAGGTTTAGCCGTTTCATCTATTAGGTTGAGTAAGTGCAGTGCTTAGGATTTACGAATGTTTTAGGGTCTACAATATTTCACTTGAAAAAGTTTATGTATACACCAGGGTGACCAGCACCTGGGGCCTACGAAGGTCTTAAAACAGCCTTGCTTCAATTAGTGCCAGATATCTCCGATCTTCTGACAACGGCATAATTTTTCCAGCCTATGGCAGCCCAGCAGTGAATGGCTAAACCTATTTCTCTTTTGATGAATCTGCAGTGGCAGATTGCTAGGTGCCCATAGGAGTAGTACCCGACAGATGACCAATCTGCCACTGCGAAGAGGATTGTGGGATTACTTGGGTTTTGTATGAGGTTCCGGCAGAAGACCTTCTCTTTGGCCACAAGTCCCAACAAGGCATCTTCTTCGGTCTTTCGGTGAACTTCGGTCACATATTTCACCATGCTGGGTGTGGGGGACACAGCAAAACCCGGTCCAGGGGTGACCCCTTTTTTCTGTCTTCCACCTGCTGCCATGTCTTTGAATTTTTTCTACAAAAGAAATTAAAATGAAACTAACAGCTACTTGTATGATCTTGGGGGTAAAACTTACAATCCGAACAGCTTGTTGATGTTTATCCCTCAAACGTTCCACTTGATAATTTGTTAACTTGATTCTAGTGTTACCTGACAAATAGCAAGAAAATCAATCAGTGAACATTGCAGTGAAGCTCTATTCTTATTCTTGCTGCCCCTTGCTAAAGTATTGCAATGAAGTTTTATTCTTATTGTTGCTGCCCCTCTTTAAAACATTGCAGTGAAGTCCTGCTTGTATTGTTGCTGCCCCTTGCTAAAGTATTGCTGTGAAGCTCTTTTTGTATTGTTGCTGTCCCTTATTTTTCAGTATGCTAACAATTGTACCTCCGAGTGCATTTTGGATGGAGTATTGCGCTTTCTGCAATCCGGCTGCGAATTTTGTCAGTTGTGGCCGCAGTTGCATCCCGCGTTGAAAATAAACAGCGGCGAACTCAAAATTCCCCATCATGTACAGAGTTTGTGCTTTCATGTACAGAAGCTGGAAATGACAATTCATGAAATCTACACTAATTTTTGTGTTTTTAATTAAATTTCTTTACTTCAGTGTCTTGGTCTGCTGAAACCAAAGCAGTCTCAATGTCATCCAATGCCTTTTCGTTCTGCCCCAAGTACAGGTAACATTTGGCGCGTGCTATTAGTGTTTTTCTGTCCTTAGCACTCAGATCCAATGCCTGAAAAAGCAATCCAAAAAATTTAATAAATTTGATGGTTTTATTCAATGTTTCTGTTTGTGTGGTTTTTGGTGTTTCTATAAGACCAGGGCCAACTTGGCCATTGGGCTAAAAGGACACCGGGCGCCTCCCATCGTGTGAAGTGTGGCAAGTATAAGGGGTGAAGGGGTACTTGATATTTTTAGCCCGGGGTACCTGATATTTGTGGCCTGGGGCACTTGGAAGTGTTAAGACGGACCTGGGCAGGACAGAACAATGATGATTAACTTGGAATATGTTCAAGATTATTTTGCTTTTATGTCATTTATAGATTAGTTTTTGGGTTTTATAAGTAAAATCCCAGGTTTTTTGTCTGAAAAAGCATTTTTTTTGTCTGAAAATGAATTTTTTTTTTATCTGAAAATGCATTTTTTTTTCTGAAAATGCATTTTTTGGGTCTGAAAATGCATTTTTTTTGTCTGAAAATGCATTATTTTGTCTGAAAATGCATATTTTGTCTGAAAATGCATATTTTGTCTGAGAATGCATATTTTGTCTGAAAATGCATTTTTTCCACTGGAAACAACAACTCTAAGTCCAATCGACATCCAACTCACGTGACACCATCTTGAATCAATTTGCAAAAACCACTCTACTCACTCCTCCACACTTTCTAACAACACACTTTACCCCCCCACTCCCCACCCCTCAACACAAACACTAAAAACACCAAAAACAACTCCAAAAAATCGATCCACAAACCCTACCCTATTAGCCGAATACAAAGCCAACGCCGGTTTATTCTCCCTCAAATTCTTAACCACCAAAGCAGAATGAATGACAAACTCCTTCCTCTTGATATACTCCTCACTCGAGTCCGTTTTCTTCCTGACCTCCTTCGTATCCTGATCATTCTCACTCCCCATCCCCAACGCAGCCGCTCGGTCCTTATCAGTACAACACACATCCTTCAACGGATATTTCCGCCTATATTTCGGCAAATACCGCGGCAAAACTCCTTCCTCCACCTCCGACTCCCGCGCCGAAGCTGCCCCATCGTCCTTCGCCTCCTCCTTGCAGAGCTTCCCTGCAGCACGCGCCGCGGCCATTTCCAATATACAAATCAATGAATTGTCGCGTTTTCGTCCCCATGGCGACCAAAAAATCACAATTTCCGGTTCCACGAATGGCGGGCGAACGAGAAATTAAAGTTTAATTAGCGAAAAATAAAATTTTTATTTAAAAAAATGGCAAAATCTCGGCTTTTTGTGGTTTTATTTGTGTTTATTTCGCTCGTAAATTAATTAAAAGATGAAAGTCGTCGAGATTGAGGAGCCGTAGATGTGGGGTTGCTAGGTAACGGAACCACACCCAGTAATCGATCCCAAACACTTATGTACGAGCGAGTCGAAACCACTCCCACGAAGCTAGAATTGCAAGCAGCATACGGCACATTCGTTATCGCGTGTTTAGTTGATTTGTAGTGTTACACGTACAAAATTTGCATTTATTTCGTTTTCCGGATTTCGCCGATAAAGGAAAAATGTCTGGAGAGGAGAAACTCAGCCCCATGACCAAGATTGACATTGTGAGTGCGCCAAACAGGTGTCAAGCGACCATTGGAGGTTTGTTTTTGTTTGTTTTGATTTCGTTTCGATTTTGCAGCAAGATAATGAGAAATCGGCGGAAAAACAGGCATCTATTAATTCGCCCGGTCTAAATAATGTTGAGAATGGGTTCGGTGAGTGATTTGTACACATTTTTATTTTTTTTTTATTATTATTATTTTTGTTTTTATTTTTTTTATTTTTGTTTAGATTTGCCGATCAATATGCAAATTGCAACTTCACGTGCAGACTATCAACTTCAATATGCATTTACAATCCCAGGATTTTTCAAACTCATTCATTTGGTAAATTATCGCAGTCCGGCGCTTGCAATATGACCGATTACGTATTTCCATTTTTACAAGTGGATTTTGGTTTATTTCTGCCGATTTTGTGGAAGCAGTGGCGTAGCAATCGGGGGTGCAGTGTGTGCGGTTGACACGGGCCCACGAGCCTAGGCGGCCCATGGAGGATGAAAATAGTGACTACACGCTACACTAATACCTCGTTATACGGCCTTTCTTTATACGGCTTTTCGCTATAATGGCCTTGTATAATTATGGCTAAATTTTGATTTATTCCGATATACCGCTAAAAAGTTGGGCAATCCCCTCCGTACATTCCCCTGATTCTTTATACAGCATTTCGCTCTTTATACGGCTTTTCGCTATAACGGCCTTGTGTAATTATGGCTAAGGTTCGATTTACGGCCTAAATTTTCCGGTATACCGCTAAAAAGTCGGGCAATCCCCTCCGTACATTCCTGTGATTCGTTATACAGCATTTCGCTTTGCGGCTGACTTTCCAGGAATGTATCTCGGCCCATGAGACTAAGAGGCCCATGGAGGATGAAAATAGTGACTATATATCTCGCCAAGTACCGAAAATCTTAGCTACGGCTCTGCTAAAGGGCCCATCAATCCCTTTTTACATTTTGCATTGGGGTTGAAAATTTTAAGTTACGCCACTGTGTGAGGCAACTAATCGGGCTCTTGTCCTATAGCGAGTCCATTGTGGGAAGCAAACAAAATTGAATTGAATTGACTTTTTTAAATTCTAGGTCCTCAATTTGGTCGGTTTGGTACTCACCTGCGCTCATTATTGGAATACATACAATTATTTCACGGCTGAGAATTGTCTGTGGTTGGCGTTCGGCTGTGGATTTTGCATTTCTGGATTCCTCTTCATTCTCTATTCGTTGAATCTCATCGATCGGTCGCGCCGTTTGACATGGATAGCGGTAAAATGAATAAATTAAACGCGTTCATTCAATATTCATGCGTTTCCTTCTCGCAGGACTCCGTCTATTGCTTCGCGTGGGCATTGATTATACTCACTTTCACGCTGATTATCCGCGACAGGACCTTAAACTCCATTTTAATCGTAGGTTTCAATTTGCACGCATTAACGAAACCTATAATCCCCTTAATCTGTTCAAGGTGTGCATTTCCCTCGTTGTTATCTATACTCTTGACTGCTATATCAAGTGCTACGGATGGGTGAGTACAGACTTCACCCTGGCCGAAAAGAATATTTTCAACTCGCAGAAAACGTCGTCTTCTACTCCGTTTGAAGGTAACAACTTTTACGCTTAACTTGTTCTTTCTTTCAAAATCGAAACCATTTCTTTCTGCAGTTGTTTCGACCAAAAAGTGTTCAAGCGATGGGAAATGTCCATTCATATCCAAACTGTCGCGAGATTATTGCTGCAAATTGTGCTATTACAACATGAGCTGTGCAGGCTTACTGAAAATCTTCGTGATGGTAAGTATCTTCGGCAAGGCCGTACCCACCGGTTGTTCAGGGTGTGCAAGAAACACCGGTGCATACGCTTTTGATCTTTGCCAGGAGACAGGGCCACCTTGACCCTTGGGCTAAAAGGGCTGAAGCCCCGAGGCACCAGGCTCCAAGGAGGGCTAAGTACCTCCTATGAAGAGCCCAGGATGCTAGTTATCTTTAGCCCAGGGCGTTTGATAGTTTCAGGCAAGGGCGCTTGCTATTTTTAGCCCAGGGCGTTTGATAGTTTTAACCCAGGGCGTTTGATAGTTTCAGCCCAGGGCGTTTGATAGTTTTAACCCAGGGCGTTTGATAGTTTCAGCCCAGGGCGTTGATAGTTTTAACCCAGGGCGTTTGATAGTTTCAGCCCAGGGCACTTGCTGTTTTTAGCCCAGGGCGCTTGTTAACTTTAGCCCAGGGCGCGTGTTATCTTTAGCCCAGGGCGTTTGATAGTTTTAGCCCAGGGCATTTGATAGTTTCAGCCCAGGGCGCTTGCTATTTTTAGCCCAAGGCGTTTGATAGTTTTAGCTCAGGGCTTTTGATAGTTTCAGCCCAGGACACTTGCTATTTTTAGCCCAGGGTGTTTGGTAGTTTTAGCCCAGGGCAGTTGCTATTTTTAGCCCAGGATGGCCTTGGCAGTAGGTCAATTTCACTATGGCTATTAAGACTAACAGCTTGCTTCTCCATTTTTATTTGCAGGTGTTTGAAGTTATCTGTTTCATCATTCTCAAAGTATCGAACAACAGCCTCCGCTATTCGCACTACGAAAACTGCGGGCTTTATTTGTTATCGCTTGCCACGGTCACTGGATTTTGTATCACCGGACTTTTAGCCATTTTTTACACCCTTAGACTCATCGATCGTTCCCGCAAAGCCATTTGGATCATTGTCCGTTAAACTTGATTGAAAGTTTGTCGTGATTTCACTAATTTCAATTGATGCTTACAGGAATGTGTATTTTGCTTCTTTTGGGCGATTCTTATGTTGGCTGCTACTGTACCGTTGGTTGTATTCATCACCAAGTATGATAGACGTAACGGATTATACATCGCCGCTTGTGTAATGTTTGATTTGTCTACACACATCGGTGTGGAAAAGTGGACATGTTTTAAATTTATTGGGCAGCACAGCGTTTGACTCACCAATCTGGAATGCACTTCCGGATTAAGAAAAGGCTACATGAATTGGGAATCTCTTACAGTGCCGGCCGGACAGCGGTGCTAACAGTTCACCTGCACAAGGCCCCGCGCTTGGAAGGCCCTGCGTCGGGGCTCTTTGGTGACGTTTCGTTCACGTTTCGGGCTCTTTGGTGATGTTTCGGTCACGTTTCGGGCTCTTTGGTGACGTTTCGATCACATTCGTACAAGACCCCGATTATTGCCCGGCCAGCACTGATCTCTTAACCCACTGAAAAGATGGACTTTGGTGGATTTGGCCATAAGACAAGTGGCCAAATTAGCAAGTTAGCATTGTTTGCTAGACTGCTATTGTGAAGTTCTTGCATGGCATGTGGACCATGTAGCAACTATGAATTTTGGAGACATTGTGGCATTTCACTATGCTACGCTATCCCATGTTTAAGCAATTCTCTACCTAATGTCCACATTTCCTTGTGATGATATTGTCTGAAAATTCCAAGAACTAATTTATCTTTTTTCATTTCACGCTTGTAGACTTTCGGCTTTCTTCTAATGGTGCTTTACGCAGTAGACAGCGGACTGAAAATGCACGGATGCATCCAAAAGAGGACTCCGGTAGGAGAACCCTCAGAATGTGAGAGTGCAGTACCTCCAGTTCAAGTTTAACCTTTTTGCAACATTTTGTAAGTTTTCTAACATTATTATTATTAGTATTTTTATTATAATTAATTTTCTTTACCAGACACAATATTGCTGCATATGAATGTTGTTTATCTCAAACCTTTTTGGATGTGTATATATTATTATTACTATTATTATTATTATTATTGAACTGTTGTTTTATCATCACTTCATACACTCCATTTTAAACATATTATTTTGCTACATTTGGCTTGTATTTATTACAACATTTTATTAATTAGGTTTTGTACCAAAAAGAACAAAAATCATTTGCACAAAGTTTTGTAAAATTCAATCTTGTACAAAAATCTATGAGATATTTTTGTCCCTTTCTTACTTATACTGTAGTTATGATAACAATAGATCTATTCTATGTACCTGTAATGATTGTTGCCAAGTTTAGAGAACCTAAAAATGTCTGATATTGAAACCAAATGAAGATCTATTGTACCTGTTACAGTTAGTTAAAAAATAGATTACAAAATGTAAAATTAGTACATTATATGTTATTATGTAGCCACATTATATTATATACATATATATATATATATAAAGAATGTTATAGCTATTCATGTTTCAAGGAAAAAGTACAATGGATGTGTAACTCACTTTATTTCAGCCAATGTTTCTTTATCCAAATTCTATAGCATAAACTGTTTTTTGTTTACAGTAATGTTATTTTTACCCATTTCGATTTTCACTTTAGTTTTAACTGTAGTTCTTGGCAATTATCTTGTACACATCACGCAAGTTGCCAGTAACCGGGCACTTTCGCTTCGATTTCCTTTTTCTTTTTTTTTTGTTTCACAATATGATAAATTTATTATTAATACAAACCTGCCGCTGTGCATTCCACTTAGTTGGCTTTTTACATTTCAAATAATTAATTCATCAGTGCAATTTTATTCCTTTTAATTAATTAAAGCTGAAGCCGAGCAAGGTTCCCACCAAACATGACAGGCAATGGTTGAAAGCGCTTCGGTTTTTGAATGATTGCCTGTACTATAAACACCGTAGTCTAGTTTAGGATAATGCAGGCCTCTTCTCCCAGGGCCGTGCGGTAGATTTTCTCAGTACGATGCAAGTTTTTGAAATGCCGCCCCTTAAATGTTTTTTCTTTGAAATAACCTTCGATAGTGATTTTTTTAAAAACTGCGCAAAATGTACGAATACTATTTTTATTTTGAAAATATAAACTACTTTAAAATAATGATATCAACTATCAACTACAACAATCTACTAGAGTTTTACCCTTCTAACTTTAACTTCAGCAAATTCGTTAATTTTGATTTTGATTTCGCTGCTTATGCCGCCCCCTTACAGTGCCGCCTAGTGCGGCCGCCTCTCTGTATCATAGCATGGCACGGCCCTGATTATTAGGGTGCCATTTTAGGACAATAATACCCTATTATGCTATATGAGGGCGCTGAAGCGTGGACCAGTACTCTTTGGTGCGAGCATTTTAACTCCATCTTGTTCTTAATAATCAAGAAGTCTTTGACTTTTCAGAGAAAGTTTGTATACGTGTATAATTTCGGCACAAATTAAACCAATTAAACCACTGATTTTTATAAACCGAGACACTTTTGCGTCTCGAGAAGCTTTTTTGGGATACTGGAACAAAGCATCCAAAACTGAGACTGTCCCAGTCCTACCGTCTGGTCACCCTGTGAAAACCAGAATGTTTCAGCCAGAACAAAGTGAGTGGGCGGTCAGCAAAAGGCCCCAAATTCAAATCCCGGACAGACTGCCAATTGCGAATGGGCGGTCGGACATCGCATGGTTAAGGGTGGACCACATGGTTTAGGGAGGACCGCGCGGTTTAGGGAGGAACGCGTGGAGCTGGACCCATCACATACGGTAAGGAAATCACACCAAAGACAGTAGTTTAAGTTGTTTAGGCTTTATTGTTGGTGTGTAGGGGCCAGTGCCTTTAATGCGTCAACTTATTGCTAAGTAGTGTCTGGATGAGTCTTAAAATAGATGATAGTGTGAACAGTCTGGCTTAACAATTTAAGCTAGGCTAGTTTATGTTAAGCGAGGCTAGCTCAAATGCTATCTAGCCTATGTAGTGCGAACGGGGTATTATGCAGTGGAGTGTTAAACTACACTGGTCACTGGTCACTGGTCACGGCAGCCACTCACCACATTGCCAGTGGAGACATACTGCATCTGAGGCGCTCAGATCCTGACGAAGGGCAATGCCCTCATGTCGCTTAGGTAGAATTCCTTAAAACTGTGGTTTCAGAGATTGTGGAGCTCTAGACACACGTGCCCAGCATGGTCAAAATCCATCCCTGTTGTCCAAGTCTTGAACCAGGGCACCACCAGAAGTGCCCTTTGCTCCATGCCCATTGGCTCGGCCAGCGCTGCAGCTCCTCCGGTAAGGAGCAGTGCTGGTGTGCCCAGTGACCACTGGGCAGCAGACGGTCACAACAAAATCATACTATGACCAGTTTTGTGCCGATGACTGTTTATTTACTGTATGCAAGAAACCCACACAGGACATGCATGACGTCAATGTAGGAGGATCAGCAAGACTTTATCATCACTTGCTATTTATAGTTGGCATTTGTGTATGCCTAAGTTTGGCCTTGAACCAACCCAACTAAGGAAATACGAAGGGAAGTCCAAAGTTGCATTTGTCTGATGTTTCGAGGCGGGGTTCTCTCGCCAACTTTCTTTCTTTCCACGATCCAATTCCAGTGAACAGATTATGTCAACAAATGACGCTCCGGTCGCTCATCCACGTCCGAATGACGTGACGACGAGAAGTCATTATTTAATCACCATTCCGGGCATTTTGAAAATCATACAAATGGTGAGTAGAAAATCACAGTTTTTTTTTAGTTTTTTTTTTGTCATTTCCTGTCGATTGTTTGCAGATTTTTGACGTGGCGTGCTTCGTGCGCATGCGCGCGTCGTCGTCGAACGAACACAAACGGGCTTTTTGGTTGAGTTTTTCGTCCGGATGTGGCTTTTGCGTGACTACGGTTCTGTTTCTCTTCTTTTGCTTCAATCTTATCGACCGGTCGCGCAAACTCACATGGATTTTCGTACGAGAAGAAATCGACAGTTTCGTTGTTTTGGATTTTTATTTGCGTTTGGTTTTTTTCTAGGAAACGATGTATTGCATTCTGTGGACTGTGTTTCTTCTGGTGACTTCCGTTGTTGCTTTCGTGTGGGGAATTAAACGCGAAGGTTACGTCACTGCAGCGGTAATAATTTAGCCTATAACATTACTGACGAAGAAATCGGGAATCTGGAATCTCAGGATTTGGCTAAAATCTTATGAAATCCCAGAAATCTTATAAAATTTCTTGAAAATTGTGGCAAAACCAAGCAAAATCTTTACAGAAACCCACCTGAAATCCTGAAATCTTCAAATCCATAGTAAATCTTTGAAATCATTGGTAAATCTCTAAAATCCAAGAACTTTCCGAAATCCAAAAAATCCTGTAAATTTATAAAATCGAGCAAAATCTTTGAACAAAATCCACCTGAAATCCTGAAATCTTAAGGATTTCAACAGAATTACGAAATCTCGTGCATGATTTTTGTGATTGGCTACCCCGTTATTGACCCACAAGTACGCAGCGTCACCGCCGCATTGGCAACACCGAGTTTTAAAAATTCGAACCAAATAGCTTCTGTACTTGTGGGTGGATAATTAGACGCGACCGGTCGTAGAGTTTTCTATTTTATTTTCTTTTTAGATTTTTGGCATCCTGGCCATGGTATTTTACGGTATTGACGCGTTTTACAAATGCCGTAGTTGGATGAAAAGTGATTTCACATTCGGAGATAAGCACGTGGTCGCTGCACTTCGTCGGTCCAAACCAACGACACCGACAACACCGACACAACCAACACAACATACACCACTCAATGCAACTGTAGTAACAACTACTCCAAACTAAACCGGATTCCAGTCAACTTTTGAATGTAATAATACTATTAAAACTCTTCTATCTATTCGTAACTGTACTGGAGTTTGTAGACTAATTTTTTGTTTTTAGCAACAGATGGCGCCTCACCCAATGATTCAAATTAATCCCAGACTCCCAATGGATGGATTTGTATCAATTGCGATGAACCGAGTGAATAAGTAACGATGTCGAGACACATTACGTCAATAAATTAACCGAAAATAAAATAAAATCGTGTTCAAAAAGCAAATCGGATGACGTCATAAAATTGTGCCAATTCGGCGATTACGATGCCATCATAAAATCCAATAAAATCTCAACCATAAAATTGTCCTAATTCGGCGATTATGATGACATCATAAAATCTCAACAGTGCTAATTTGGCGATTATGATAACATTATAAAATCTCAATTATAAAATCGTCTTAATTCGGCAATGACATCATAAAATCTCAATTATAAAAACGTCCTAATTCGGTGATTACGATGACATCATAAAATCCCAATTGTGCTAATTCGGCGATTATGATGACTTCATAAAATCTCAATTGTAAAATTGTCTTAATTCGGCGATGACATCATAATATCTCATCAACAAAGACGTTTCAATTCGGCGATTCCGATGACATCATAAAATGCCAATTATAAAATCGTCCTAATTCGGCGATTACGATGACATCATAAAATCTCAATTGCAAAATTGACTTAATTCAGCGATCACGATGACATCATAATATCTCATCAACAAAAACGTTTCAATTCAGCGATTACGATGACATCACAATCTCTCATCCACAAAATTGTCTCAATTCAGCGATTAAATTAAACCAAACAAACCAAAATCCAATAAAATTTCCCTTCTAGATTTGACTTAAATTTCCGAAGGAGGAACCAAATTGACATCCAGAGGGGCAACGCTCTTCACACAATTATTGATTTATCCTTTCAAGGTCCCTCACTTTAAAATGGCGAAAATAACACTCCAGTCTCGTCTCGCTCGACGGATTTTCTTAATTTCTAATCTCGAATTTTTGCATCGAGTTCGCGAATAAAACTCACCGTTTCGTAGCATTGTAGAGCGGGCGCCGTGTTTCCCGCCTGAAAATGGCGCAGGCCTTCGTAGTAGTATTCGGTGTACGGACATTTTGGTTTTTTCTTCTTCACTTCGTCGTCGTCATCGTCGCCTTCGTCGTCGGTCAAAAATGGCCTGCTCATTTGCCGGCTTTCACAGTGGCTGAGGAGAGGGAATGGATGGTTTTTGGTATTTAATTTGAAGGGAAAGACATTTTGTTTTCGAACAATGGGGTTGGGGGTTAAGCGTTGTTGCTATTTTGTTTTTGTTAAATGCGGGGCAGATTGTTTTCTTCTTTTTTTCAAATTCTGTAATTAATTTTGAAGAAATTTGAGGAGATTTTTTGCTTAGTTTTATGAGAAATTTTGATAAATTATCAACAAATTTTTAGCAAATTTCATCTAACTTTATTAAATGTAAGCACATTTCATCAAATTGCATTAAGTTTTATCAGATTTTCAGCAATTTTCATCAAATTTTCTGCAATTTCAGCAATTTTCATTAATTTTTCAGCAATTTTCATCAAATTTAAGCAAATTTTCAGTAAATTTTATCAAATTTCATCGTCCTTCAGGAAATTACAGCAAATTTTCAGCAAACTGCACCAATTCTATCAATTGTTATTAATTTTAAGCAAATTAAATCACTTTTAAGCAAATTACACCAATCTTAAGCAAATTACATCAATTTTAAGCAAATTACATCAATTTTAAGCAAATTACATCAATTTTGATGCAAATTTCATTAATTTTAGTGCAAATTTTATTAATTTTAATGCAAATTTCATTAATTTTAATGCAAATTTCATTAATTTTGATACAAATTTCATTAGTTTTAATGTAATTTTCATTAGTTTTAATGTAATTTTCATTAGTTTTAATGTAATTTTCATCAATTTACAGCAATTTTTATCAATGTTAAGCAAATTTTATCAATTTTAAGCAAATTTCCTCAATTTTAATGCAAATTCCATTAATTTACAGCAAATTCTACCAATTTAAAAGCAAATTTCATCAAATCCACGCAAAACCCTACCAAATCCCAACCACCTCACCTTCAAAATATCAAACCTAACCAACCAAAAAAAAAATCAAAAAAAAGAAAAGAAAAAATCACATCCTTCCCTCACCCACTCCATCCTGTTTCCCACCCCACCCTCCCAATCCCAGGAAACCCCCTCAAAAAAACAACCCCACCCTACCTCCCGCACCAAACCCAAACCCAAAACCTTCCCCTCGCCCCCACCAGCTGGCGCAGCGCCACGAAAACCTCACAAGCCTCGCCTCACAGCAAAGCCTCCCACTCACTCACCAACACAAGCAAACCAGCCTCACACCCAACCAACACCGCCGGATGACTATCCCCACCGTAAACCACCCCAAATGGGTCCGCAACAACTCCAGCCTCGCCGTCAACACCCACTCGCGACCGTAAGCCACCCACACCATTCGAAACCCGTCTAAAAATGGCCTAAAAACCTCCAACAGAGGCCGCCCACCCGCACTGCGAGCACTGGCCGCTCGGACATGGGCCCCGGGTGGGTCTCCGTGCTCCCCCTCATCATCTCAGTGTCCACCCTCGTCACCACGGACGCGCAGGACCCGTCGGAATCGGAAGAAACCGCCTCGACCATCCTCAACCTCGTCCAGAGCGCGCGCGACGAGGCTAACTGCAGCCGCAAGAGTCTTGCGCGCTCCGGCTACGAGTTCGCGCCCGTTCTGCGCAGATTGTTCAACCGCACGGCCGTGCTGTGCGTGAATGCCGCGAACGTGCTCAACAGTGTTCACCAGCCGGAAGTGGTGGATGCGGCGCAGGAAGAGATGTTGTTGTACAGTTTGGTGAAGGGATTGGTGGCGAGCGACGAGTTGATTTTCGCGGCGGCGGCCGTCGTGAGGCGGGAGCGAGTGAGTGATTTGAGTGATTTGGTGTATCGGACGGTGGGCGGAAGGGTTAGGTTGGTGGATGGGGCGAGTGTGTGGGGGGAGGATGAGGGGGAAGGGGAGGGGGAGGGGGGGTTGGTTTGGGATTTGGATGTGGGGGTGAGGGGGGAGGGTGATGGGGGGGTTGTGTGGAGTGGGGAGAAGGACGGGGCGTGGACAGCGCCGTTTTTTGATTGTGGATTGACTAATAAGTGGCTGGCGACGTGGTCGGTGCCGTTTTATGCGAAGGATAAGGAGGAGGAGCTTGTTATTAGGTAGGTTTGGTGTTTTTGGGGTTTTGGTTGTGATTGGGTTTTGTTTTTATTTTTTTATTTTTATGAAGTTTTTATGAAGTTTTATGAAGTTATAAAAGAAATTCTGACTTTTTTGAAAATTTTGGTTTGGTTTGAAAATTATGATGTGTTTTGAAATCATGATTTGTTTTGAAATTTTTGATTTGTTTTGGAAATCATGATTTGTTTTGGAAATCATGATTTGTTTTGAAAATCATGATTTGTTTTGAAAATCATGATTTGTTTTGAAAATCATGATTTGTTTTGAAAATCATGATTTGTTTTGAA
>JAQIXU010001535.1:0-16742 GCA_034701245.1 Strigamia transsilvanica | reverse complement strand
TTAAGTACCAAAATGGCAATTTTAAGTACCAAAATGGCAATTTTAAGTACCAAAATGGCAATTTTAAGTACCAAAATAGAAATTTAAGTGCAAAATCGCATTTTAAGTGGCGAAATAGCAATCTGACATGCCAAAATCGCATTTTATGTGACAAAATAGCAATCCTAAGTGCCAAAATGGCTATTTTAAATGCCAAAATAGAAATTTAACAGACCAAAATCGCATTTTATGTGCCAAAATCGCAATTTCAAATGCCAAAACAGCAATTTAACAGGCCAAAATCGCATTTTGTGTGTCAAAATAGCAATCTTAAGTGCCAAAATGGCAATTTTAAATGCCTAAATAGCAATTTAACAAGCCAAAATAGCATTTTATGTGCCAAAATCGATGTTGTGTCAAAATAGCAATCTTAAGTACCAAAATAGCAATTTACCAGGCCAAAATCGCATTTTATGTGCCAAAATAGCAATCAAGTGCCAAAACGGTAATTTTATGTACCAAAATGCCAATTTTAAGTGCCAAAATCTCATTTTATGTGCCAAAATAACAATCTTTAGTGCCAAAATATTTAAATGCCAAAATAGCAATTTTAAATGCCAAAATAGCAATTTTAAATGCCAAAATAGTAATTCTGCGAGCCAATACCGCATTTTAATTGCCAAGATAGTTAAAATGGCAGTAAGTAGTCAATACTAAATTCGTAATCCAAAAATCAATGCTAAAACATCAGCTTGTCAATTACCATCACAAACACATAGTCTACACCTGTTGGTATTTAAAAACATGCCCTTTAAATAAGAGAAATCTAATAACAGCTAACTTGCCTTAGAGCACATTAAAGCTAACTTCCCCGTGTAAGTAATTTATTTAATCAAAATTTTATTTCTGTTGTAAATTGAGTACAATTGTGCAGGATTTAATTCTTACAACACCATTCATAAACATTAGCCACGACCAGCGATGTTTACCCATACATTGCTACAAGTATAATAACAAAATATATATATTTTTAAAAACACATGCACGCAACCAGTGTTTATTCTCGATACCAGATTGGTTTCCATGACAACTCACTTGTATTGAATAAGGCATGCTTTCGTGGGACAATGAGAATAGGTGGTTGCGTGGACCGATCGGTTGCTGCACTGCACTGCAATAACTGTTACACGAGAAAACAGACTGAAGAATAGGTCAAACAAGCAAATTCATTCACAATGCACACTCAATTTGCAACACCTCAGTTCACTTCCAAGCCAGAAGAATAACACGTTTTCAATAAAGTACAGTCAATTTCTCGACATGTGTCATTTTTAGTGTTATGAATTCGGAGAATTCTAATAAAAGAGAAAAAGCGATTTCAATACAACTTGAAATACAAAATCGAAAAAAAGCACAAAAAAAGGTGGCAAATTATAGCAAAATCCAAAAAAAGTCGCAAATTGTAGCAAAATTGAAAAAAATCCAAAAAAATCGCAAATTGTAGCAAAATCCAGAAAAAAAATCCAAAAAAGACACAAATTGTAGCAAAATCGGAAAAAAGTCGCCAATTGTCCAATTGTAGCAAAATCGGAAAATAACGAGAAAAAGTCGCAAATTGTAGCGAAATCGGAAAAAAGTCGCAAATTGTAGCGAAATCGGAAAAAAGTCGCAAATTGGAAAATAACAAGAAAAAAAATCGCAAATTGTAGCAAAATCGGAAAAACAGTCGCAAACTGTAGCAAAATTGGAAAAAAAAAGTCGCAAATTATAGCAAAATCGAAAAAAACGGGAAAAAAGTCGTAAATCGTACCAAAATCCGAAAAAAAAATCAATTTTTAACTAGAAAAAAAGTGTCTGTTACGCTAATTATCAACTTCCGGTTTTTGTTTCAAATAGGCCTGTGCGATATTGCAATAAGTCGCATATCAAAATTACAACAACACCTTCGCACATTGCAATTGAATATCGCAAAAAAAATATTGCAATATCGCACTACTGTAATAAAATTGCAAAATTTGCAGAATTACAATTGCTAAAACCGTCTCAAACATAACTCAACGGGGTGCCCCCAAAAAATCCATTTCTCAAACCGTGCAGTGCAGCAAACCCCTACTAACCAAAACCCACCAAACTTTGACTATTTCTTAACCATCCCCCATTTTTTCCTCCCCAAAAACTCACTTAACAACTCGCTTCATTTATCTCGTTTGATACTACTTGATTACTTGATTCCCCGTCGTCTAAAACTTGCCCTGTTTGCACATTCATAGATGCCCTGTGGTCTCTCTTACTGAATTAATATCGAATTTCCTCGCTATTGGAGAAAGAGATTTCATGGGTGGCCGGAGCCGAGGTTTAGAGCTTAATGGCGGGAAACGGAGTCCAGGCACCACGCACATAAACGCGTGGGGGGCTTCAACAGATGAGTGGAGTTTAATGCAGATGACTTACTCATTTTGTCCACCAAAATTCGTCATCAGCCTTAAGCCTCGTTTTCCCTTGTCGAGGAAGTAAAAGCATTTTACAAATGTTGGCCCATGATAAACATTCACAATATCCTCCCGTCTCAGTTGTTGGCCTCCGTTTTAATCCTCACCTCACCTCACCTCTTTTGGACATGATTAATTACACTAATGGGAAGGAAGGCTTAACCCCTTCGCTCCGTGCTTTGCTCGATATTCCTGCGGTGCTGCCACCGCCATCTATCGAAAAAGTGCGGCATCAGCTTCGACCTAAACCCACACATCATCATCTTCGTCTTCGGTGTAATGTAATACACATTTAATGGCTCATGTTTGAAATGAGTCGTCGTGTGTCATTTCCACTTTCCGGATATGGCAAATCCCTTCGCTCCCCTTCGTTTTATCTGGACCATATGTGCTGGAGGGATGGCAGACATGCTGATCCCTCCTTCAGTGCACCCCACAAAATGTGGGCATGATGAAATGCCGTAAACTCATAAAAGCGACAATAAATCGGTCAAGGTGAACGGCGCAAGTGGTTATTAAGCGGCGTTTTAGTCGCCACCCCGCCTCTACGTCTTAAGCCATCTCTTTGTGTCAACAAACTGCAAGAAGTTGAGAAGAAAATATCGAACTACAAGTATTGGAACTAAAAATAGACAAAAGACTGTAAATTGAGACTGTTTTTGATTTTGCTGTTTTTATTGTTTATGTAAACAAAATTGACACCAATAAACTTGAAAAACAGAAACTAGAGTGTTTTTTTTTTTCAAGTGGTTGATGCAATCTGCTTTTGATTTTGAGTACAAAACTCAAAATGGCTGCCACAGATCGGTTCCAATGCTTGCAAGTGAAGCATCCACCCACCACCAAAAACGTGAGTAAAAGTGTTAGTGTTGTTCATGGATCCCAGCAGGGCCGAATTTAGGTATTGTGGGGCCCCTAAGCACAAAATCTTTTTGGGGCCCCCCAAAAAGTTTGATTTTAAAAAAATCTAAAAAATACACTTATTATTACCTCTTTATATATACAGTCGAAACTCGTTATAACGAAAGATTGTTATAACAAAATGCACTTTACAGCTGAAAAGATTCACTTTTGACATGCATGGTGATCTTTGTTTAATTTAAAGTTATGACAGTATTTTTTCAAAATAAAATTTTCAATGTCATTAATTTAAAAAATCATATCTGCTGGTACATTGCCTGTAAACAAGTGATTCTTTGCTTTTCTTGTTGCTGCAAACGTTTATTTAGCAGCCATTTTAAAATGGGATATTTCCCCAATAAATATTGTTGTACTCTCAGTTTCTAAATAAGGACATCAGTCAAGAGTCAAATGATCAATTCCCAAAATTCGTTATAACGAGGGCTTGTGAGTATAAGAGTGTTTCTAAAAATGTGTTCGTTATAACGAATAATTTGTTATATTAAAATCCGTTACAGCAAAATTTTTTAACATGGGGTTCTATGGCAAACCAACCAAGTCATTTAAAAAAATTTGTACTAGCAAAAATTCGTTATAACAAGTTTCGACTCAATAAACAGAAACTTTAAAAGTTGCTTCTTTTACTCCCACTACAACCAAAGATTAACCTGTCTACTTAATAAATTCATCTTAATTCCACACTAATCCAAACGAATAATTCATAATTAACCATCAATTTAAACAATCTAATTTCCTTCTAAATTCTGATTACAAAACAGATTTCCCCCGCAACTTTCCTTGCACTAATCACCACCACCAGCAAACTGCCTTCAAAATATCATATTTTCACAAACCCATCTACTGTACGTATTCCAATCCTGTCATGTCAAATACGCTTAGCACAATCCCTGCAAGGAGTGTGAGTGCATAAAAAATATAGTGGGCCAAGTGTTTTGGACCCCTGCGTTCTTTACCAGATGTTATCGTGGCGGGTGTGTCGAAAAAAAATAAATTTAATTCGAAATGGACTTTTCTCCTGCTGAGTGGTGAACAAGGATTGTGACTAAGGTAATGACTTTACGAGTTCACCTTTGATCACCTCCTTCGACGAACCGGAGACAACAACCTCAGTTCGATTCGAGCGAATGTTTGTCGAAAAATTATCGACCCAATTCGATGACAACTCAATACAAACTCGTTTTATATGTGGAATCAGCGTGACAGCATAAGCTGCAATCAAATAAATTATTCCTCTCCATAAATACAGTCGTCTAAGTGGCAATAAGTTTGCGAATTAGTTTCCGCCCAATGTGATCAAATCCTTTATGCTGTCGAACTGTTGCGAGTCCTCGTTTTCGGCGCGCACAAATGAAGCATTGGATCGGTCCAACCGGGTTATCATTACTTTAATAAATCAATCTATTCTCTTTTTTCTCAAGGTGCAATCACCTGCAGGTGTTACAATGCTCATTGTATAAAGTAATCAGTTTTTAATGAATATTTACATAATGTGAATGCGATAAAAAAAAATTACATTCATAAATTTCCACTCCAGCTTTAAAGTGCATTTTTTTTTTCTTCTTTTATTCATCTGATTAATCCGAATAAAAAAGAAAGTTCTTTTCAATTCATTCTTCACCTGATACAATAATCGGCTTATTCGAGACGCACAAAAAATCGCCCGGCAAAAAAGTCAACTTTGCGCGGCAGAATTAACCAACAAAATTGATTACAAGCTTAAATGAATGAAAATAAGTGAAATAAACGTTACACTTGCTCGCTTAGACTTTCTAGTCACCTAAAAACTTAGTTGCCAAAGTGACAAAGTCGATCAGGACCCGCAAATACACCAACTTTGACGGTCCTACTTTGTGCTTGCCGTTTCGTAGGTCTATGAAAGCGCGGACGACGTGTCCTTGGCATCCCGTGCCCTCAGAACTGCGCATACCTTGGACTGTTATCCATTATTTAGCCTCTTTACCGGGTTGTACAAGTGGATCCTCGTTAATACAGTCAAAACTCGTTATAACGAATCGCAAGGGACCCGAGAAGTCGGTTCGTTATATCGGAAAAATTTTAACATGGTAAATCATTTACAAAAATTCGTTTTAACAAAATTCATGAAAACGCAATTCGTTATAACGAGTTTCGATTGTATGCAAATAACATACTTAAATTATACAATTCATTTAATATATTTTTTTCAACCAAATGGGAAATAATAAAAAATAATAATTAAAAATTAAAAATTTCTATACAAAAGTTAAAAACTCGTTAAAATTCAAGCGCCATAAAACGTGGGTTAAGGTGGCCCCAACTCAAGCCCATTAGCAGTATAGTGTCATCCAGCGAAGAAAATTTACGACGAGATAAAGAAGCAATTAATCGACATGATCAACTGTTTGTTTCGTGTCTAAGAACCATGCCAACGGGCTTAATTTGTGAGACGCCCACACGAGACGCCATACACATTCACAATGGACCTACGAGATTAAATCAACATGTTTAACGACAAGAGACAATTAACTACAAACCCATTTTTTAATCTCGAGAGGAGGAGCAGCACACACGACGTACAGAAATCATTTCACACAGCCAACTCACAACTCGCCCAATACACACTTAAAGGGAAAACAGATCCGGTGCCAATCCAACCAACTCCGTGTCATTCTCATCCATTGCGCATACATGATTGAAACCAATTAAGTTTCCTGTCACGCGAGACTCCGATTTATTTACGCAAAATGACTTTTTTTATTTTATCTTTGACTTTGATTACCACACCCATGATTACCTCATCAATATCATTTTTTTTTTTCGCTATTTTTACTTCAAATTTATTTTTTTTTCTTCAAATTTCCTCTGCAGGGAAGCTCCAAGGGGGCAAAACAAAAACAATACGACAACTTCCGGTTTCGTGTACAAATTGGAGAACGGTATTAAAAGACGAGGCGAACTAATTAATACATCTGTGCAAAGTTTAATTTGAAGTTATCAAAATAACTGCAAATTAATCTCTTTTCAACCCTTTAGGCCTACGGTTTGACATCCAGTCATTGAATATTTCATTACACAGGACGAGTGATAGTGATCTGGAAGCCTGTCATGGCAACAGAGCGGCCATAGGGGGAGATTACAGTAGCTACTTATTGATTGGTGAACGCGTTCTCCAAACTGCACCCGACAATGATTAATAAACACGAGATTCGCATCGATTTTCACTTGGTCTAGTTTGCTAAATGTGCGCCAAATGCACTTGAGCTAAATGCTTAAGAGTAATAACTTTTGGTAAATGTAGACAAGTAGAAAAGCGTTTTATTCGTTTATTTTTATTTTAGTGCTGTTTAATTGAGTCGTTGTAGAAAGAGTAATTTTGCGGGTGGGAAATGTGTATGATTTTTTGAATAAAGAAAAAAATGTCTGTTATCAGTTTGAACTGAAATATGAACGGTATAATTATAGGTGCTCACCTGTAGTTATACGGCTGTTATTTATTTTTACACTACAATTTAAGGCGAATTTAGTAGCAAGAGAGTAATTTTTGAAAACAAAAAGTAGAAATTGCATACATTTTGTTTTGGCATCCCCCAAATGAATTTTGCACCGAAACAGCGCATTGTCGCACAAAAAAAGTGCATTGTTGCGCCAAAAAAGTGTATTGTTGCATTTTTGGGCCTTAAATTTGCATTTGTGCACCAAAAAAGTGCATTGTTGCATTTTTGGGCCTTAAATTTGCACTTTTGCACCAAAAAAGTGCATTGCTCAATTTTTTGGGCCTTAAATTTGCACTTTTGCAGCAAAAAAAAGTGCATTGTTGCATTTTTGGGCCTTAAATTTGCACTTTTGCACCAAAAAAGTGCATTGCTCAATTTTTTGGGCCTTAAATTTGCACTTTTGCAGCAAAAAAAAGTGCATTGTTGCATTTTTGGGCCTTAAATTTGCACTTTTGCACCAAAAAGTGCATTGTTCTATTTTTTGGGCCTAAAGTTCACGTTTTTGCACCAAAAGCACGCATTTTTGCATCAAAAAGGTGCCTTGTTGCATTTCTGGGCCTATAGTTTGCATTTCCTCATCAAAAAAAGCATTGTTGCATTTCTGGGCCTATAGTTTGCATTTCCTCATCAAAAAAAGCATTGTTGCATTTTTTCACAAAAAGTTTGCATTTTCGGGCCTGAAGTTCGCAATTTTGCACCAAATTTGCCAATCTTTCCTCCTAAAATCACCGAAAATTGCGTTCACCACCCACACCCCAATCTACACCTTTACACCCCCCAAACACTCACCAAACAAACAGAAACAACGCCATCGAGACCCAAACGCACTCATCTCTACCTCGATCTTATTGTCTCCACCTTTATTTATTCCGTGTTGATGCCGCGATATGTTTATTCGCTCATAATGCAACAATTATGCAAACCCGACGCCACAAACGGCATTCATTAACGATCCCATAAAACGGAAGAACAAACGCCTCGCACTTTTGTTCGTCAAACACTAACCCTGTCGCGAGTGTCGCCGACTGGCGCTTTTAAAAACCAAATTAGTAAACAAAAGATATTTGTTAACGACACATCCTCCTTCCTCGCCACTCGCAACTCGCAACTCGCTACGTGATTGATTAGCGAATTTATCCGAGCGCATCTCGTCGTGTGCCAGAGGGATGAGACGGCAATCATTGGAATGGCAGGCGATGGGAGTATGAAAAGGTCGCTTCAATAACATTGAGTAATTTAAGATTCGTCTCCCGACCCGCTGAATTTCCCCCGACTCAATTGAGACTGCAATGAGATTAACTCGACGTCCCTGAAGAGTCACCAAGCAACGCTTGGGCAAGACGCCGCCGCGTCGCTCGCCCTCCCCCGCTCGGACCCTCGCTGTAGCGACGTTCCATCCAAATCCCACAACAAGCCATCGAGCACGCGCATGCGCCGTGCTGCGATTTTTCTGCTCGATAACATGTCAACAGCGCGTTGGCGAAAAGCGCGAATGAGATGCACAGGAGGACGCGCGAGTGTGCAGTTAAGTCACGTGGCGCCAAAGAGCGACCGGTTGTCATGGCGACGCCAACTCGTTAATCCCAGAGCGAGCGTCGGAGCACAATCCTAGAGTCGGCTGCTGCACGACTCGTTTTAATGATGAGCTCATTAAAAATTTCTTCCGGAATAAATCGGACCGACGTTTCGCCAACGCGATGTTTAAGCGACTCGCTTTTGCACATATATGAATAGGCTTTCAACTAGGATCAACGCCACGCCACGACCTTAAAGTGACTTTTATTTTGGTTTCGTTTTTTTTCTTTGCGAGGGTTTCGGTGGCCGTTGAATGCGAACTTGAAACGTGTTTTGGATGTGATTTATTGATTTTGTGATCAATCTTGGAGATTGTGTTAAATGTTTTGGAATTAACTAATTTTTGGCGCGTAAATGTAAAAATTTAGAGTTGACAAAAAGAAGTCGTTTTGTTGAGTAAAACTATTTTTGTGTTTGAATTGCTTTAAACTTGGTTGTTTTAAACGATAGAAACATCAAATTGCTTGGAAATAATAGATTTAAACGACTATTCCATCATAAGTAAGAACTTAAAACGACTTTTCCACCAAAAATGCTTGAAAATAAGTGTTTAAAACGACTTTTCAATCCAAAATGCTTGAAAATAAGTGTGTAAAACGATTTTTCCATCCAAAATGCTTGAAAATAAATCTTTAAAACGACTTTTCTATCCAAAAGGCTTGAAAACAAATGTTTAAAACGATTTTCCCAACCAAAACGCTTAAAAAGAATCATTTAAAACGACTTTTCCATCCAAAACGCTTAAAAATAATCATTCAAAACGACTTTCCCATCCAAAACGCTTAAAAATAACCATTTAAAACGACTTTGCCATCCAAAACGCTTAAAAATAATCGCTTAAAACAAATCCACCAATCCCCCCATGTGTAATGCATCTAATCAATGCGATCATCCCCAACTTAATTTCCTCCAAAACAAAACAAAAAAACAAGAAAAAAACTTTTTTATTGTCCTAACCTAACGAAGCAAAATGGAACGACACAGAAAGACACACAGACTCTGAGACGAAGCTTTGAGGCATTTAAACTGATAAGAGAAAGAAAGGTCACATCTCCTTGAACCGCAGAAGATTTCCCGTCCGCAAAAGGTTGAAGGGACCAAGCTGAGTGTCGAAGTGGGGAGAGAGAACGTTGTTGTTGATGTGCGCATGTGTAGTTGCAGGCTCGGTAATTATGGCGGCAAGGGCTAAGGCAGTAATCAGGCGCGGCTGTTGCCTCGCACTGGAGAAATCAATACGCTCTTGATTAACCTCTATCACGGGTGAGAAACAAACACTCCGAGGCAGGCACTGAATCCGCAAAACGACTTTCACTAACCAACTCGACTCGACTCGACTGATGAGATCACGCAAAATCTCATAATTAAATCAAGCCTCAATTCCATTTTTCGCATAATTTATGGCGAACGCGTTTAATTATCTGTTTAGCTTGCATATTCACAATTTCGTTGCGTATTCTCTTATTGAATAGCGAATGGCCCTCCTTTTAATGGACATTTGCCCCGTTTGTGTAGGCGTTTTAAAAGCGTCCGCTTGATGGATCGCCTACAGCATCATTTCAGCGTTTCTGGCAATTTGCGCCAAGCGTTCACTCTAATTGGCTTTATTGATTTTCACTGCAGGAAGTCATTTATTGGCAGCGGCATCTTCAAGCCTCGCATCTCTCGCACATCCGAATACTTCAATTATCGTGTCTTTAAGGTAGATGGGTATTGGCGTTTCGCACACCTGATTACGGGCGAACGCTGCAAATTAAGACCAATTTATGGACCCGTAAAAAAAAAATTAACAAACAATGTTTAGGCGGTCGTTTAAACCCGTTTGGACGAGCTGTTGATCGAAATTTTCAATTAAAAGTTCGTTTAAACGACTTTTCTCGTTCAAATTGCGTCTTGTCGGCAGCCATTTTGGATTTTAGTTAGATCGACAAATCACAAACACTTTGTCACGATCTCCTTTTGAGATGTTGGATAACAATAAGCGCTTGCAGATTCCGACAATTCTTGTATTTCGTACGACCTTCGACAAGAGCGTTGGTCGCACAGAATGTCCAACTGTCGTGTAAATGTGTAAATGCGCAGTCGAAAATTTACATAATGTTCGAAATTGCTTGTGAGTGACAACGTAGCTTTATAAACAGAAAAATAAAGCGAAAGTGTGTTTCCAACCCATTTTGTTCCAGCTACTTTATTCCATTTAAAAGCATGAACTTGTCACAAGATCTAACACTGATTGCATAATCAACTGCGAGATCCGTCTGATTAGACAATGTAGAGGTCGCTGACACGAAAAACTGCCATTCCGCCTCAATTTTCGCCCATTTTGATGCAGCAATTAATCCAATAAGTTAACGCAAACACCACTAATCGAGAACACCGCCCATCCAACGACGATAACGTACCGTTCGAGCCCTTTTGGCTTCTCCACAGCTCGTTCCTGCCGTTACAAAAAGTTAAAGGCTCTGCGTGGTGGCTTTTCCATCATCATTAAAAATGAATGGACTCAACTGAATACTGAATTATCATCCATGAAATATAAATGAGCATCACAGAAACGAAATGAAAGACAAATCCAATAATTCTGTCACAATTTTATAACCGCCACACACAAAAAAATTAAAATTAAAAAAAAAAAAAAAAAAAATCGAAACGACTATCAATTATCCTCGTTTCCCGCCAACTCCTGTTACACTCGTTCACCCGTTCGAAAACAGACAGAAAAACGAGATCTTAATCGATTTAACAGATACATTTATTCCTGCGATTAATCTTTTATTCATTTATTTCCACCGAGATAAAAAGGAAATAATATTTCTAAATCTTCTTCATTAAAATGATGAAGAACGGGACGAAAAGTCAAGAATGTTGCGCGCAGCCAAAGCCACTGATTTTCATTCCCGTCGTGATGCGAATTGATAAAGACCGCGAGGTCTACGTCCTCGTTGCGCACGGTGGTTGCGATCGCGTGCGTTCTTTCTTCCTCGATCGCGTCACCCCGAGCCGGACAGTGGTGAAAAACCAACGTGTCGGCTTATGGCGCACAGGTTGTTCAATTATTAAAGTGGCATTATCAGCTGCGAGTCGACCGGTGTCGAGTGGTCGTCGGTGCAATTACAGCATCACGCGAGGCGAGCCATAGCCAGAGCTCGTTCGTTGTGTCGGGGTTGTTTATCTCGTGCTGTCACGACGCGATCGTTACTCATTAGCAGATCTCATTACAGCAACTACAAGCAAGGAATTCCGAGTAATGACCAGCAAGAAAAGAAGCTTTAATGGCTTCCACGCGACTAACAAAGACTTGTTTTTGGGCTAATAATTTTAATTTTACAAACGACAATTGGTTGCATCGCTCAGCCCGCTTTAACCCATTGCTCACTGCCAAGTTGCGAGCGGCGTCAAACGTTAGTAAGCTGATAAATTGAAGGCAGAGCAGACGCGGAAAGAAAAGAGGGCCGTGCACCGGTGATTAATGGCCGCCAACAGCAATGGGAGACTTGCCTGTTTCGTGTTGGCGAAGAGATTTAAACGAGCGCCGCGGGTGACAACGAGCGCCACTAATTACGAAAACAAGAATAGCTTTTTGACAACAAAATCGTTGCCATGGATTGCTAAATTCAATTAGCATCCTTCGATTAGAAATGTGTTGGAAAAATCAATCTTTTCCGACGATTTGGTAATGTTTGCAAGATCTCGTGGACCGAATGGTACTAAAATAGACCAATTACATCACTTCGGTTTAGTGCTGGTGATGTCCTTGTAGTGCAATAATTCCAACCACAGATTTGCATTATTCTGCCGTATCAGCATGCAATTTTCTGCAACCCGGCTTTAAGAGCACACCGATCCTGGATTTCCGGATTTGCATACATTTTTTATTGCACAATTCTGAAAAGATCAGTGATTAATTCTCTTTAAATAAGGCAGGCAATTAACTTCCTTGTTAAAGATGTGACTTAGTCATTGCCACATACTGTGTAAATGCTCTCATTGAGTGTGGGATGCTCATCTTTACAAGGTGAGTCTAAATTGACCAAAATTACTGAATTCAACATCCAAAGTTCTAAATTGAACAAAATGACTTTCCCGCAATCCCATTCATATTTCTCATTGAACTTGGCCATGCTCATTCAATGAGTTCTTCTGGCCCGTTGTAAATTGGAAATAAAAAACCAGGACATCCATTAGCGATACAAAACTGCCCAAAAAATTAGCCGTAATGCACCGAATGGCAGAACCGGAAACAATCTCTTCGCACACTTCCTTCGGATCCCGGAACCAGAACTGCCAACGTATTTAGGTCGAAGTGTTAACCAGTACTCTTTGATGTGAGCATTTTAAATTCCATCTTGTTCTTAATAATCAACAAGTCGTTAACTTTTCAGCGAAACTTCGTATGCGTGTTTTAAACCAATTAAACTACTCTCATTATGAGCAATTGATCGATCTCTCAAAACCGGGATTGTCATCTGGTCACCCTGTAAAATACACTACGCGCATTCACAAAGTCGTTTACATCTTTTAAACCAGTCTAAATGTCAAATTTAACATGTCAAATTTAACATGTAAAATTCAATAAAATTCCGAAACCAGTCTTATACATTTTAAAAATCAAACCCGAATTTATTAACTTCTCATTCCCCTTTCTCCATCTTCCAACTCGCCTAACACACTCCTCATTAAAGTCATCCCGAACCGTCACAGGTCACTTAAGGTGACGGGTGGGACGCCATCTCGAATCTACTTCTCCACTCCCCCTTTCAGCATGCACTTTGTTTCTGAAATTTTCCCTGAAAGCCATGACCTTTGGCCCAGCTCATAAATTAGCAGTAATTGTTTTCGTCATTAAAGTCGGCCTCGAGGTCACACGCGAGCGGCAGCCAGGCCTGCGGGAGAGCGAAACAGAGTCATGCAAGACTAGATGACGATGGCAGCGAGAAGGGAGAGTCACCAACAAGATCTGGCCCAAGGGATATCGGCAAAGGGAATGTACACACGTGTTACACACAACTCAATAATAATTTCTTGCAAACTAGATTAAGGTGCTGAGCAAGCAGATCGCTGTTCCATTAGCTTCGGGGGGTCTGCGAGCATCTACATTTCAATTTCGACCGTAGCTTTAAGCCAAAAAAGGCCACACACCTTTTACAGTAATTTCTAATTTGTCAGTGAGAGATTCGTTCCAACCTGCTTTTGGATATTATCTTATTCTCCACAGGCCATTTGCATCTTTAACCGCCTTTGCCACGTCCTATGCGAGACAGCTGTGTGTTTTTCAATGGAAGAAATAGAATTTTTTAAAATTTTTTTTAAAAAATATTTTTTCTTTTTTTTTTAAAGTGGGTGTAATAACTTTGCTAATTGGCTAGCTTTTCCCACAAACTACTACAAAGCTCGTAAGATGTCGGAGCTTGTAATTGATGAGTGCATCCCTTCCCACTCCGACTTCATAAACATGTTATAGTGGCAACGACTTCAACCATGCAGACCTGTTTTATACTCGATCATCTGAGCCTGTTAATTAAGTTGTGCCTCAAGATACACACTTGTGCAGGAATGTCGCAAGCAAGGCTATGCCATTTGCTGGCATTTTTCTTGTTTCGGTGTTGGGCCTCCTACAATCTTCGTAATTTAACACAACACTGAAGTCGTCTGATTGACCTTCTTTAAACCAGTCTAAATGCATATTTTAGGCAGCATTTCAAGGCTGTTTTAAGACCTTCGTAGTGTCAAACGTAACACTATTTCTCAATTTTAAATAGCGAGAAACTAAAGTCCCAGTAACAAATGTTGAAATTGACGTTGGAAAGGGTTAAATAGCTTACAAAATGGCGGTTGAAGCTGTAACACACCTAACTACAAACATAAAATCAAATAAACTGTTCACGCTAGGCACTTTGTGTCTAGCCGTTTCCGTTTATCTTATTTTGGATTTTTTATTCAATTCTTACGGTCTATGATTAATTAGAGCCATTTTTTGAATTTAGATGAAGGGGACACTGAATTAGGCCGACCAGATCAACTGAGTATCAAATTTACACTCGAGATTTATACAGTTTAAACTGCTTGTTTTAAAAGGTTACTTAGTCTAAACGGCATTTCGAATGCAGCTGGAGTTCGCGGCTTCATTCAAAATACATGAATATCCTGTTTTGGCCTAAATGCAGTTCTATGATTATTTCATGGAAACATGCATACCATCCGGGATTAATTAAACGGAAAAATATTGTAGGTGTATTCAATATTTGTCTTTAAACGAGTGAATAATTCTCTTTGGTGATTACGGCGTATTTCCGCCAGTCAAAAGTCAAAAGGCACAAAAAAAATCACTTTTCCACACCCAGATTGAATGCATCTCCTGAGAATTTCCCATTTATGTTTTATGAGTTGATTCTGTCGCCATTGGGTTCATTGTGTTGTGCTCCAAAAGGTAGCGATTTCCTGGGAAACCGGCCCAATATTGGTGGTCCCGAATACCGGAAAATTATAATTTAAAAAAACAGTACCGTGATACAGTGATACAAGTTTGTGATTGCGGCATCACGAAAAATCGATAGATCCATAAATTTACTTTTTGTAAGCGAAGAATCGTCATTGTGGTGTTACATGGGTCTATAATGTCAATTTTTGAGCTAAAAGCATCGATTTTTGGTCTAAAATGTCTATTTTTGGTCTAAAATGTCTATGTTGGTCTAAAATGTCTATTTCTGGTTTAAAATCGTCGATATTTTGTCTTAAAATGTAGAGTTTTGATGTAAAATGTCGAGTTTTGACGTAAAATGTCGAGTTTTGACGTAAAATGTCGAATTTTGATGTAAAATGTCGAATTTTGATGTAAAATGTCGAATTTTGATGTAAAATGTCGAATTTTGATGTAAAATGTGTAATTTTGATGTAAAATGTCGAATTTCGATGTAAAACATCGAATTTTGATCCAAAACATCAATTTTCGGTTTAAAACTTTTAATACAAAGAGTACCACTTTCCCGAGAGTACCAAACTTTCTTGCCCCAAACAAAAAAAAAATCCACCTGACAGACAAAACTAACCATTGGCCGAAGTAAAACGAACAAACGCATCCTAAACGCACAACAAAACATTTGCAAAATCATACCCCACCCCAACTAATACAGCCATAAAATCCGCGACCACTTTTCACATATAAAGCCACGCGTCGCATAAAAAAACACCAAGGTGAAAATTCCCCTTTACTTGCACACAAAAGCATCTCGCGTCACGTACGGCATAACACAGCTATAGCCCATGGTCTCCTAAGAGAAGGCAGCCTTTTAATGTGTCTATAAACAAGCTATTAAACTTATCCTTTGTCACACTTTTAAGCTTTTCCTTGACTTTTCGTGACCGGAAGATGATAAATATTGCCAGACGTAATTACTTGCTACAAGGGCAGACTAGGGATCACTTCGTTACAACGAGGTCGTACATGAGAGATTGAAAAATTACTCGATCATGCAATTTTTCGTGTTGAAAAAGAAAAAAGCTTGTGTCTAATAGCGAGCAAGTTTATGGTCATCCACATATCGAAAACGGTTAAAACGATGTCTGGTGCGGTGTGGGTGACCTATAATGATGACCATAAGCACCGAGCTTCGTTTTACGAGCCAGTTGTGGGAGTGGCGTATCGTTGAGAGAATAAAAAGCGTCATTTCCTCACCGATTCATCGGCAGCATATCAATAAGCATGTGTAATGGTAAGCCGCGCTTCGTTAGAAATTTCTCACATTTAATTCTGCGTGCATGTGCGAAATCGACGATAAATTTAATACGTGACAAGTTCCCACTTTGCTTTACCTCAATTCGGTGATATGATAATCACTTGATTTTTTTTTTCTTTTATTTTTTTTTGATTTTTTTTAATAACTGCAGAATGATCACTTAATCAATCAACTTTAACAACATGATGCAACGGATATTTATTAATAGTGCATTTACATCGTGTTAAACAAACCGTGAAAATATTACATTTCGCAATTCCAACTGTTATCTCTTATTTAGGTTATTTCCAACTAGGCTTTCTTTTTTACAAGTTCTCCGGACTGTTAACTCCGCTACTCCCGAAATCTGTACTCTCGGTACTAGACTTTTTAAACAGAAATTTGATGTTTTAGATCAAGAATCGACATTTTTAGACCAAATATCAACGATTTTAGACCAAAAATTGAGATTTTTAGACCAAAAATTGAGATTTTAGCCCAAAAATTGAGATTTTTAGACCAAAAATTGAGATTTTTAGACCAAAAATTGAGATTTTTAGACCAAAAATTGAGATTTTTAGACCAAAAATTGAGAT
>JAQIXU010001534.1:0-16745 GCA_034701245.1 Strigamia transsilvanica | reverse complement strand
AGTTACTTTTCTTCCTTTCGCGAAAGTAACAAAAGGAAAGATTCTTCTTTCCTTTCACAAATTGAACGCACCTAATGACGTGTTTGTGATAGGAGATTTGGTAAAAGGCAGTCAGTCTTTAAAGGTGGATTTCACCGAGGGGTAGTGCTTAGCATCGTAAACACAAAGCCCTATGGGCTCCTCTTGAGGTGAAAACACCCTGGCTGATTAAGCTGTCCAAGTAACCATTTCAAGTATCACTACGGCCACTATCATTTCATTCTTCATCATCACCAGTGTATTATTTCATTCTTGTATCATCATTACCAGTGTATTATTCCATTGTTGTATCATCATCACCAGTGTATTATTTCATTGTTGTATTATTTCATTGTTGTATCATCATCACCAGTGTATTATTTCATTGTTGTATCATCATCACCAGTGTATTATTTCATTGTTGTATCATCATACAACAATGAAATAATACACACCAGTGTATATTTTCTTTTTAACATGTTTTTTTGAAACTTTTTAAATTTTTTAGACATTTTGATGCATTTTTTAGACATTTTGATGCATTTTTTAGACATTTTGATGCATTTTTTAGACATTTTGATGCATTTTTTTGACATTTTGATGCATTTTTTAGACATTTTGATGCATTTTTTAATACATTTCTCGTGCATTTAATGAATTTGGATGCATTTTTAAACTCATATTTGTCCATTTTTATGCACGATAGATGCAATTTTATGCATATTTCCATGCATGTGTCCATTTTAAACGAATTTTTATGCATTCATGCCTCACACTTCACCCGCCGCCATTTCCCTTACTCACATTTTCATAATTATTCTTGACGATCGGCTCGTAGAAGCCGGTCGCCTCCTTGAACTTATTCTCCTGCATGAACAACACATGCGCCACGTTCAACTTCCACACGTCGTGCTCGTTACAAAACTCCACCGACTTGCGAAATATCTTCTCCACCTGCGGATAATTCTCCAAATCCCAATAAATCTTCGCCTGCGCCATCAAAACCGGAATATAATTCTCCAGCGACTCCTCGTACTCATTCACCGCCTTCTTCACGCTCTCCTCGTCGTGATTCTGCTTCGCGTCCTGCACTTGTTTCGTCAACTTGCGCAACGTTTCCGTATGTTTCGACGCGATTTCGTCGAATTTACGGTACGCCTCGTCCTGCGACGTCTGCTGAGTGATCAACGCCTCCAAAAAATCGTACAAGTACTGTAACACGTGTAAAATTACGTCATCAACGCGAAATAAATGCAAAAAATACAATTTTTCGTTACCGGCGTTAAGTATTTGTAGGTCAAATGTGCGTTTTCGGCCAAAACGTCGGCGGCTAGATCGTAATACTGACATTTTGGGTTAATTTCGCTTTGCATTGTGGGTCAGGGTTGCCTAGCAACCCTCCAAACCACCGCGGGCGCCATATTGGTATTGTTTTGGGTAAAATTAGACGTTATTGGTTAGATTTTCGACATAATTCAATGTTTTTTTCTATTGTTGTCTAAGTTTTGTCCGAAATTCAAAGATTTTTCATTAATTTTGCCCAAAATCAAAAGATACAACAATCCCTATTTGTTTTCATTGGTGCCTGAGAACCAACATGGCGCCAGCAGTTTGGAGGGTTGCTAGGCAACGGCCGCCATATTCTCTTGAGTAATTTGGACTGCTTACTTCATATTTGCAGTAGAGGAGTAGTAAGTTGCCGAAGGTTTCGGGCGGATAGGTTTCGTGGTGCATTAGGAATTGTAGTTTTTCGAATCCTTCGGTTGGTTTAATGTCGATGTTCATTAGTGCTTGGTTGTGGAGGGTTACTGCGTCTAGTTCCTCTTCCGATCGCGGTGGCATGTCGGTTAAGGCTTCGCGGGCGGCTGCAACTGAGTGCGAGAAATAAATGGGTTTGATTGCAATATGGATTGTTGTTGTTTCGGTGTTTGGAGTGTTGGGGATGGATGTGGGGGATTGGGGATGATAATAGGATCCAGTTTTGGCTTTTAAATTGTGATTTTTGCACTGAAAATTTCAGTTTTTGTGGTAAAAGCATTCGGTTTTTCGATTTTTGTGTTTAAAAGTATCGGTTTTTTATAATAAATATCAATCTTCGATTTTCTTTACTTAAAATTTTCGATTCATCGACTTTTCTTTTTTGCACAAAAATGTGTTTGTCGATTTTTGAGCTTAAAAAATGTCACATTATCGATTTTTAAGCTTATAAAATGTCAAATTACCGATTTTTAAGCTTAAAAAAATAAGAATTTATCGATTTTTAAGCTTAAAAAATATGAATTTATCGATTTTTAAGCTTAAAAACTGTCAAATTACCGATTTGTAAGCTTATAAAATGTCAAATTACCGATTTGTAA
Source organism: Strigamia transsilvanica (assembly GCA_034701245.1). Taxonomy (NCBI): domain Eukaryota; kingdom Metazoa; phylum Arthropoda; class Chilopoda; order Geophilomorpha; family Linotaeniidae; genus Strigamia; species Strigamia transsilvanica. The sequence continues at coordinate 14,370 of JAQIXU010001534.1, read as the reverse complement.
GCTTAAAAAATGTCAAATTACCGATTTTTAAACATAAAAAAAGTCAAATTACCGATTTTTAAACATAAAAAAAGTCAAATTACCGATTTTTAAACATAAAAAATGGCAAATTACCAATTTTTAAACTTATAAAATGTTGACTTACCGATTTTTAAGTTTAAAAAATGTCGAATCACCGATTTTTAATCTCAAAAATGTAATTATAATCTAAAAAATTTAAATTTTTCGAATCTTTTCCAAAAAAAAAATTCACAATATGACCTAACCACACCAAAAACTAAAAACAACAATCCCCCATCCACCGACCACCATCAACCAAACCACCAAAAAACCCAAACCAAAACAAAAATTACAATTCTTCAACTGATACTCAATCGCAGCCTTCAAATTAAACGCTTCAATCAACGCCGTCTCGTGCAAAGTAATCGTATTCCCCACACTCCGAACCTCAATCCCCTCAGTCGTCATCCCAACACTCAATTCCGGATGATCCCGGATCCCCCTCTCGATAATATCAGCAATATGCTTCAAAGCGGGCGCGTATTGCTTCACCCGGTAATAACTCAGCGCAATATTATACGACAAACCTAAAAATAAAACAAAAAACCACAACAAACATCAACATCGCGACAAAAACAACACCGGAGCCAACATTTACTCGCTTTGTAGCCCGAAACTTGCAAAGCATTCGTGAATTTCTTCAGCGCTTCGTCGAATCTCCCTTCTTTGTACAACAAACATCCGAGATTGATTTCTGTGTCCGGATCCGACGTTGGGCATTGGTCGATCAGGCTTTTCGCGCCCGGCAAGTCGTCCTCGCTGTATTTGATTGCCGCCTGGAGTTTAGTGACCTGAAAAAAGGTGAAAAGACAATGAGATGTCGTCGAATTTGGATTTTTGGGGTGGAATTTCTACAGGCGCGGTAGGGCAAATTGGTTTGATTATGACTCGATCAGGCACTACCTTCGACATTTTTAGACCAAAAAATAGCGATTTTGGGGCTGAAAAGTTTGAATTTTGGGTCTAAAACGTTGATTTTTGTATACAAAATCGATTTTCAGTTTAAAATGTCGATTTTTTTGGTCGAAAATATCAAATTTTGGACTAAAAACATCGAATTTTGAGCTAAAAACTGTTATTTTTGTGTACAATGTCGATTTTCAATCTAAAATGTAGATTTTTTGGGTCAAAACGATTAAATTCTGGGCTAGAAGCACCCAATTTAAGGATAAAAACCTTGATTTTTGGTATAAAACGTCGATTTTCATTCTAAAATGTCGATTTTTTGGTCAAAGATCAATTTTTGGGCTAAAACCGTTGATTTTTCATAACGGTATTCGGGAAACGCGCTTCTTTGTCTTCTTTTGTCTTATTTCATTCAAATGCAACTACTTTTGCTTGATAATTGCTATTCTCGATCTGGCTCGTTATTTTCGTCGCTTCTTCGTAGGAAGATGCATTGTACAACGCTTGGGCGAAATATAATTTGTAATCTTCAATTTCGGGATGTAAAAGCGACAATTGTTCGTAAAAACCGGCGGCTTCGCTGTAGTTTTGGAGGTAGTAGTGACAATACGCGAGTAACGACAAGGCCGCCCTAGACTATAAATGTGGAGAAATAAATTTCATTTATTTGTATTTATTTTTTATTTTTATAGGAATTTCCTTACGCTTTGATTCGATTCGTAAATTTGTGTTAGAACTTGAATCGCTTCTTTGTATTTTTGCTCCTTAATCTGAAAAAAAATAGAAACGGCATTAAAAATTGCATTGTTTTTGTTTTGCTTCGGTTAAATCACCATTGTGAACACTGTTTTCGTGTATTCTCCATCCTTTATCCGAATATTTGGCATGAACACCATTTTTACGGTCGTCAAAACAAACCGTCACCGCAACATATTCACGTTGCTAGGGCGGCCATTTCGGAAAATAACGCAACACGATTGGTTGCTGATACTCATCAGATGAAAATAAACTAAATCCGATAGATATTATTTTAATATTAATATTTTCCCGAAAATAAAACTCAATCTAAAAAAAATTAATCATCACTTTTTAATTCCGTGACGCGCCCTCACCCGGTTGTATAAAACCGACAGGCCTTATCAGTGTATGTAGACTCGGGTTGACGCTAAGATGGCTGCCATGTGTTATGAGAGGAGTTGAGAAAGGAAATTTACGATCGTTTTGAGTCAGTCCTGTCGAAATCCTCTTTACCTTCCATGTACGTTTCGAAAGAGCACAAGAAAGCGATGAATGTAGCCAATTTACAAAATACTGATTGTCTCACAGTTGCAGGTAGGAAATTATAAATTAATGGCTGATTCACTTAAACCGCCTAATTAATAATTAATTGATTAATAATCAAGCAAATTAAATACAAAAATAATAATAACAAATTAACCAACACAAAATACCAAGCCAAAAAGAGGAAAAAATTCCACACAGATGAAATCACGATTTTAATATATTCAGTTTGGTAAGAGTTGACTCATGCTCACCCACCAATTCGGATATTAATCAATTAATTTTGATATTAAGCCTAAAAAAGTTGATTGACTCTTAAATTTGTGTATTGGTGTTTGATCAATCAAAAGTACATGTCATACTTGTTTTCTTGTTATCTGTGCACCTCCTGGAAAGGAAGTTGATTGGTGTAATCTTGCATGTGCACTTCCTCCTGGTGACAAAGAAGGCAAAGACATTGCAACAAAAGAAAATTGCAATTGGATAATGATGTGAATCAAGTTCAATTACACTTGATTCATCTGGATTTTTAGGGTTGGGTTGAATACTTAAATTACTTAAATAGTAGCCTGTGCTTGAATTGTAGCTGGAAATACTAGCTGCATCCATAAAGTCGGGTTTAACTTGCAGTTTTGCTCCGAATAAGGACCGGGCGCTTAATACGATTACGGAGTTACTCCTTGTTTTTGACATTGGTAAAGTATACGTAAAAGGTTATCACTTAACGCCTAAAATGTTTTCGATCCTTTCGGACCTTCTTCAGTGGGTAATTCGCCTAGTCCTAAAACCGCCGGTGTCTGTTGTTCGGATATAATCTGCACATTTGTGGCATGTGTGATGGAATTGTAGCGGGAAATCCTGCGATTGACTAAGCGATAAACAAATAGATTCTATTTTTACAATTGATTTAGTGAGGAAATGGCATGAGGTTTGCTGGTGGAATTGGATGTATGTGCATTTTACGCATGTTGGGAGCACAAATTGTGTACACATAATTAAGAAATGTGGAAGTTGATATTTATTTTAGTCATTTTGGTCTATTTAGATATTGAATTTATCAGTTTAGTTATTTTGGTCAATTTAGATATTGAATTTAGTCATTTTGGTCAATTTAGAGGAAGTTACATGGTCGTTGGGTAGATTTGGACAGATTTACATGGATTTGACTGGATTTTTGATGTTTACTGTTGTTTTGAGAACATTTTCTATTGGATATCTAAGTGAATTTGAGTAATTGGCCACTCCCTGGAAACTCATTGTAAAGTGCAAATTAGATCTTAATTGTGCAAATTTAGCTCCTAATTTGAAGACTTGAAAAACAGGAAGTCAATCTGATAAAAATGAAGTAAAAAAAAAAAATGATGAATATTATTTTTGAAAATCACCACCAGTTGGCATTTTAATAAGTGACCTAAATAAAAGCACAGTGCAATTGGTTGAACCTTGAGTGGAGGCAAAACACTGAATCATGTCTGGTGCAGTTTGCTGGTTGTATTTCATCAATGGTTGTATCTCATGACTCCACACAAGAAGAAAGGTTAGTGAAATGTTCATGTCCCAGCCATGAAAACTACTTCAGATTTTTCTTGTTGTTTTTGTTGTTGTTGTTGTTATTGTTTTTGAAAATCCAGGTTAAGTGAAGTGCATGTTTGATCATTCGATGTTTGTAGGTTAGTGCAGTTGAGGTCATTGCTGATGATGTTTAAGGAAATGAAAGAGATTATATAAAATGGCCTTCAAGCCACTAAATTAAATTCCAGCTCCTTCGTAGTGGATGGACAAAATCTGAAAAATGAGTCTGCCGTAAGCGAACATCGAAGTTTTACCAACCGGCATAAGGAATTGCCAAAAGGAAGTGTCTTTTGGCAGGGGAAAATGCTTTGGTTCAAAATGCCTATTGGTAGGTAATGTCTTAGACCATGGTCTAACTCGCTTAAATGTTCGGCGAGTCCGCGATGTCACGCCTTAATGCATTTTTTGCTCTTTCTATTTTTGAATTCACCACATGTGAGGCTATGATTTATGCATGACAAGGTTTTAATTCTCTATTTTAATTGTTTGCCAACTTGTTGAGCCCTTGAAGTATCATTTTTATGGTCTTAGTTTTCAATGTTTTATCGGTTGAGAAAAAGTGCACAAACAAAGATGAGTTTTGTTCTCAGAAATTGAAGGTCAACTTGTTAAATTTACATGGAATATGAAACAAAAATATTGCTCATTTTTTGTTGGTACAAGTCAAGTGAGGGGTTTAAAGGGGAGCAAATGTTTACCAAGATGTTGCAAGTACTGAATTTAGCTTCAACCCCCATGAGAAAGGAAGAGGCTGAGGAAAGTCTATTTATAAAATGTCATTTTTGCTCACTGGGTTGGGCTTTTCTATTGCTGCAGTCTGGTTGGAGTTGTAGACAGAGATGGAGATTGAAAATGAGAGGGTCTCTTGTATGTCTTCGTTTGCCGGCTGTCAGCGATGCACCAGCACCAGGTTGAAGATACCGCCCTTGCCGCCGCCGCGAAGAAAACTGAAACAAGGTAGAGCAGCTAGAATTGCAGATACCGTAAAGCTCTGAATAGTGGCCTGTTCCTAGTAGTAGTCTGTGGGTCACCAGCAGTTTTTGCAATAACGGCTTTTCGGAAAACTTTTACGCGAAAAGTGTTTTGCGAAGGAATAATCTGTCGGAGAGATAGTTTATATGCTAAATTAGCCATTTTTGACATTTTCTAGTCCATTTGAGTTGAGTGTGCTTCAGGGAATTGTTTATGGGAGAATGTACTGTGGAATTTATACTTAGAAGCAGAAGGGAGCACATGTGGTAGCTTCATGATTATTGGTGAATAGAAAACTGGTGCTACTAATTGAGAGATAAAACTGAAAAGCAAATAAAACTGTCTGTTTAAAAGGCTAAAACCAGTTTGATTCTCACATAAACTCAGCTTGTTTTTGTGTGTTGAAATTGGAACTTGTGATTAAGGGACATTATGAATTCTGGAGCAACAATTTTAAATGTTTTATTGAAGGATCAATAACCTGTTTTCCTCAAATTTTTCAATCTACTGCTGAACTATTTAAATCTGGGTGTTTTGAAAGCTAAAACTGGACAAATGGTTTTTTTTTTGGCAACAGACAAATAGCAGGAAAAGTTTGTAGATTGCAATTTCATGACCTAGCGGTTACCGTTAGAAGATAGCGGCATTGTGCCTGGTCAATACTTGGATGGATGACCTGGGATTCGCAGATGTTTCTCATCCTTGTCTGATTTAAGGTACTGTTTCTATGGCAACGACATCTGCTATCCGGCCATAACTGGGTTTTCGGTGTTTACCTTCGTTGTCGGTGCAAATGCAAGGTCGGGTCCTCAAGAAAGCCGTTCCATCGAACACTCCGTTGGAATAACGACTAAGTCAGCAGTTTGGGGAGATGTGGATGTTTCTCCAGACCCTTGATTGGTCCCAATAGGACTATGAATCGCACGATACATGCCAGGAGATGCTGAGTTTGTCTTTTTCTGCTGAAATTGAAAATTTAACAAAAAGTTGGAACCAAATTGTCAGTTGAAAGCAACTTGCACATACACCCAACCCTTGCTTTACGGCCTAGATACGTTCCGGAAAAGTTGGCTTTAAAGCGAAAAGCCGTACAACGAACATTGTGGGCCGTAAATCGAAAAAGTGCCATACTTTGCTAAGGCCGTTATAGCGAAATGCCGTATAAAGAGCGGCCGTATAGCAAGGGTTGGGTGTACTTAAACAAGTTAAAAAATGTAACAGGAAGGACCATCTGTAAATAACTGAAGGCCAAGTGCTGCTTTTCTTTCCTCCATTACTGGTTTGAATCTTAAGTATCCATTTTTTTTGCTTTGCCGAAAAAAAGTAAACAAACATTTTTTTTTCTATTCTTGTACACTTGTCAATGCAAGGACTATAAATGTAAATTTTAACTCAATTACTTTTTGTTTCATGTAGAGGTTGCACTTTTTTCTTGTTTATCCTGCTCCATGAACCAGGGGGTCATGGAAAGGACATTAATTGACCGCTTGCTTATTATGATTAGAATCATTGAAATAATTTTGATGAATTGATATGAAAAATAATTTAAAAAATGCTCTTTCCTGTGTGGCATCATAGCAACTGCTGGTATCTCAGGTGATTTGGATTGGTTGCTTGGTTACATGTTAATCAAGGAGAAACAAAGAAAATTTCTTGAATATTAAGTGCATTAGTTTTGTGTATAATTCTGAGTGTGAAAATCTGAGGCAAGTTTTAGATAAGTTTAACAGGTTTTTAATCGGTTTTTTCAATATTGATTGGTTTTAATTGCAAGCTTACTAAACAATTACAACTTACATATTTCGAATTTGCCATGATCGAAATTGCCACGTTCTTTTTTGCAAATGGCGCCTGAAATTCGAAATACTGCGCAGACAAGTGCCCAATTGTTAAACACAAACACCTGTCTCCTAAAACATGAGTTTCAGGGCTAAAACGTAAACATTCCTGGAAAGGATGTCACGTTTCAGGAAACGAAACGTGGGAAACTCTGGAAACTCGAAAATGTTTTAGTTTCCGAATACGCCTAATGTCATGCATCCTAGCACATTCTGGTGGCAACCAGTTGGACTAGATTCGTAAGAAATGGCGCGGATTAGCCTATAATTGGCTTACAGTGCATCTATGGGAAGGTTAAAGACGTCGTAGATCGGCAAAAGTAGCAGTGGCTGATTTTAAAGCCAAAAGACCAAAAAAATTGGGATTTGGTAGAGGTAATGAGTGAGTTGTCCATCTACCCACAGGAGTCTCAAACACTGCATGTTGCAGCTGTCAGAAATTTAAAAATTGCTACCGTTGGTGCACCGTTTAAAAAAAAAACAACGCTATCCACTGCGTGCACACATGCACTGAAATTAAGGATACACATTTCTCTAATGGCTGCCTCATTAAACATCATTATCTACAAAGAAATAAAAAAAAATTAAACTTATAAACTTTCAGTTTCATTCTCACATCAAGCATGTGATTAAGCTGGATCCATTTTTCCATATTAATAAACAAAGCAAGTAAAAACTATGGTTATGCAGCAGGGTATTTTGAGGATTTCCTCTCAGCTTGGAGCACCCTACCCTCCACTTCCCTGTGGCTTTGGGCTAGTGAGTTTGGTGGAGAGCAGTGAGCAGCAGCTGGTTCCTCCAGTAGGGGCTCAGTTGTACATGTTTCCCATGAATGGTGGATGTGTAAAGTGTGGATAAGAGATGGAGTCATTGGCCCATAGCCTTTGCTTGATGGTTGATTTCATCACTGCAAACTGAGGAACAAAGGTGTTTGTTGCACTTTTAACACTTGGATAAGGAACAATGTGGATGTAGATGAGTTGCTAGTGATGTTGATGTCATCTCTCACAAGTTTTGAAAGAAAATGTAAGTAATTTTGGTGTTTGGAGTGAATTTAGGGGTTTTGGTTGGTACTACACTATTTATTAGGCCTTGGAGCTTCACATCCTGTGGATGTTCCACTTGGCTAGCTTGATGGGAATATCAAGTCATTGGCTTTTTATTTCTTCTCAGATGTGGGCTGTTTATTTTCTTTTGATAATTGTGTTTTTCAATGGGAAATTGGAGTGGAATTAGTGGGAAATTGACTTGTCGCTGAGTGTTTCGCTGAATTTTCTGTTTTCTTTGTTTATTATTGAATCAGAAATTTTTTTTTATTCATTTTTTTTCTTTTCTTGTTATTGTCAGCCATGTTTAGTTGTGTGGATCCAGTTCCCCTAGTTCCATTGAGACTATTGTATAGTTGCTAACCCTCCTATCCCTTTCCCATGGATCCATTTTTCAATGTATGGTTTTTGTTTTTTTTTATAACATGGAGAAAATTTAATTGTTTTAATTTTATGGATTTATGTTGTGATAATAATAAAAAGTAATTTGGAATTTTTTTTCTTTTGGAATTTTTAATTACAGATTTAACGCCAGAAGAACAACAGCTCCTGGCTGACCTGAGGAGAAGGAAAGCGGAACTGTTGCAGGAAATTCAGGTGATATATTTGTCGCTTTATTTATTGTGTTTCAGAACCAATTGTGGCAGAGCAGGTCAACTCTGCAACCAGAAAAGGATAATTTTAAATATAAATTATTTCATTGTTTATACAGGTAACTTTGTATTGGGGAAATCGTATTTTCCCGATTGGAAGCACGCGTTTCAAACCAGCAATTAGGGCCCCACAAACTACTTTAGTCCACATTGCTTAAAGTTTTGGGTCTACTATATGAGGTGTTTTTAAAAATAAATAAAAATATTAATGATACAGTGTATCATTCAATACAAAATACCGTAAATGCCAGAGGCGGCGCTGGGCGGTAAGCCAAGTAAGCGACGCATAGGGGCGCGTCCGAATATAAAGAATTCTTTGAAATTAAATAATAATTAATTATTGTTCGAAACGTTTAGTTGTTTCTAAGTTGTATTATTATAAATATAATTTTTAACTCTTTCATGACAACTTTGTGATTCGGGGCGACATATTTGAAATTTGCAGAGGGGCGCAAGAGCAGGTGGCACTCTACCTAACCCATTTCTACCTTATCTATTTTTTTCTTAACAAGAGTGGTTAGTTCACCTCCCCGTAACCCCCTGCAAATCTGACCGTGACCGTTTTCTTAAAGATATTCATGTATTTAATTAGTAAAATTACAATGACGGCATAACAGCATTTTGGCGCCCTTTTCTAGAAATAAAGGAAAATTATAATTTGTCATTTTAGGTTGGGTTAGGTTAGAATTCCATGTTATTTCTCCCTGGCAGCAGGGCTTGTCATTTTTTAATGATGGCATTGTAACGGTAGAATAAATAAATTTGTTTCTTTTTTGAGTTGTGTTTGCGAAATAGCAAAAACTCAATTTGACATGCGAGTAAATCCAATATTTCAGTTGTCCATTGAAAGTAATAACAAACACAATTGGATTTATCCTGTAAATTGTTTGAAAGGCTTCTTCATCCTGTCATTTCTTCAACCACATGGAAGTTGTGCGAAAACATCATCTTTACGTTCCATTCGTGATGAAATTGGTCATTGCTAAATCGCTGACCATAAATGGACATATTGGAAGCCTTAGGTGAAGGACTCAGTGGAAATTGACACAACAGTGAGAAAATGTATTGGGAAATGTGATACTGTATTTTAAGTTAGCCCTTTGGGGACCTACTGGAATCAATGAGGATAGAACCCATCAACAGACTGGAGGTGGAATTTTTTTGCCATTGCAAGGGATTTGTTGTGAATTGTAGAAGCAAAATTGAGGAGAATTGGCAATAGAGTGTTGCTTAGATAGGGGGGGATGCTTTATCGATTGATAGACTAGTCTGCACCCCTCCTTTGTACAATCAATGGCAATTCACCTGACAGAAATTTCTCCTGGGATTGGGCAGGAAGCAAGCGAAGAATTATGTGGATGGAATGGAATGTGCTTTTGTTAAAATTGTAATTGTTTTGCCAATACAGTTGAGAGTATTTTGGAAATAAGTATACCCAATGCCGGTCTTACCGAAAGTTAATCTCAACCTTAACATTGATAAACCATTAAAGGTTGCAATAAGCAATTACAATAGTGGTATTGATTTTAGGGTCTAGGTAATTAGATCTTGACAAGTTGATGGGAAAGTCACATAGGAAAGGGCCAAGTAAAGCGCTTTAATCGGCTTTTTATTCGCGTGGTAGGATGTCGGTGCTTCGAAAGACTTTATTTGGTTTTAGGATAATGTGTGTGTTGTTTTATTCCAGTTTTGTGATTGTTTTTTGTTGGATTTGGTCATTGCAGCAATTAAAAGATGAAATAGCCCAAGTTGCAGCCGAGATGGAGACCATGGAAATGGTGGATGAACAGAAAGCGAATCCAAAATCAAAACAAATGACTATCGGGAGGAAGAAATTTAACATGGATCCTAAGAAGGTAGAATTTGCAGTGTTTTATCTGGTAAATATTTTGTTTTCAACAATTCTGATGTCGCATTTGTACAGGGTATCGAATATCTAATCGAACATGGACTACTCAAAGACACTCCCGAGGACATAGCGCAATTTTTGTACAAAGGCGAAGGCTTAAACAAAACTGCCATTGGAAATTACTTAGGAGAAAGGTAACATGAATGTCAACAGTTTGATTTTGGATAAAAATAATGACAAACTATTTTCTAGGAATGATTTTAATCAGAAAGTATTGCATTCTTTCGTCGAACTCCACGACTTCACCGACCTTATACTCGTCCAAGCGCTCAGGTAATTTTCCATACCCCATGGGCTCCTCAGTTTGATCCCCCGATTTTTAGGGACCCACAAATTCCAAACAAAATAATTTTCTCAAAAATAATATTTAAAAAATTTTTATATCAGGGCCCCAAAAAAGGCTGCGAGAAGGGCCCACAAGTTACACAGCGCTTAGTCTCTTCAAGTGGTGTAAATTGCCTTGATTTTAGGGCCCAAATTTGTATTTTGAGGGCCCAAAATACATGACTTGGCGTAATTGGCAGAGGGAGTAAAGACTATGAAATTTCCTATATACATTGGGTTTATTTGGTGGGACCCCTTGGTATGGGTTTTTCAGTCAGTAAGAGACTTGTAGAGAAAGTATAAAATCAATGGGAATAACAAAGGGCAAATAGATTGCAGAGTGTGGATTATTGATAATGTTTTTGGTGTCAATTGCAGGTGTTAATTATGTCTCCATTGTGCTGGGTGTGGTCTGAATTGGAGTGGATCCTAATTCCTAACACACTACAGCTCTTTTTGTTTGATAAATAAAATATGCAACAACTAGTTTGATGTGATTAATTAATTTGTTTCCAGACAATTTCTTTGGAGCTTTCGCTTACCTGGTGAAGCACAGAAAATCGACCGGATGATGGAATGTTTTGCCCAGCATTACTGCAAATTGAACCCTGGGGTGTTCACTAGCACCGGTAGGTTGATCGAAGGAAATACAGAGTACACTCATACCTCGTTATACGGCTCTCCTTTATACGGCTTTTTGCCTTTATGGCTAAATTTTGATTTACGGCCTAACATTTTCAATATACGGCCAAAAAGTCAGGAAATTTCATAAATTCCATACGGCATTTCGCTTTGCGGCCAACTTTCCAGGAACGTATCCCAGGCGTAAAGCGAGGTATGGGTGTATTTGGCCTTGCCTTAAACTAATTTTGTTTTTTTATTCATCCAATAGACACATGTTATGTGTTGTCGTTCGCCATCATCATGCTTAACACGAGTCTCCATAACCCAAGCGTCAAAGAAAAACCAAGTGCCGAACAATTTATTTCGATGAATCGGGGAATCAACGATGGCGGAGATCTTCCACAGGAACTACTAATTGTAAAGATAAACACACAACATTTAGTTTGATTTAATTTAATTTAATTTGTTTTAGAGCTTGTATGAAAGCATAAAGAGGGAGCCGTTTAAAATCCCAGAGGATGATGGCAATGATTTAATGCATACCTTTTTTAATCCCGATCGGGAAGGATGGCTGTGGAAACAAGGTACGCGTAAAACAAACAAAAGCAATCGCAAGACTTTTTTTTTAGTTTTAAGGAAATGTGGGCTTCGGGTAAATCGTCAACGGACGTTTTGTAGGATGTTTATGCTAATTATGGTAATTATACTAAATTGCGCAGAACAAAATCGGCTGGTTCTCAGAACGGTCTGTACGTGTAACAATATCTTTAAGAACATGGAGTCAATGAAACGTCCGTCGATGATTAAGCCCAAGTCTGGTGAAAATGTGTCTAAGTGAGGCTGGGTGGTGGGGGTATGATGTAATCTGGTGGGTTTTTTCAGCTAGAATAATGAAATCACCAGTGGATGAGTCATTGGAAATTTGTGGGTTTGCGTAGTTGACAGTAATGGTTTTTGTGAGGAAAACAGAATTTCCCTGCTCTGTCTCAATTTATTTGCAATATTTTTATTTCATTTTAATTTGCAAGCTGCAATGTCTTCCTTGTTTATTTTAATTTAGTTTAATTTGATTTAATTTTAATTTCTTGTTTTTTTTTGTTTTTTTTTTGCTTTTTTCACAAAGCCCCTGTGAAATGTCAATATCCTCTTTACTTCATTTTTTGTTGTGTGGTTGATTCATCCTTTTACCTTTGTAGTGTTTGATCCCCCCTTCTCTTAATTCAATGCTTTTTCCACATTATTTTCTAGATTTAAATGGTTTATAAATAATGTATTTATTAGTATAGGCATCTTGCACTTTCCGAGCTAAAAGCATGTGAACTACAATAGGCGTAAACTCTAATTACGATAACTGGCAGTCTGAGCCATTGTTCTAATATCAAATAGGCAGGGCCGGATTTACGTATAAGCAGAATAAGCAGTTGCTTAGGGGCCCCCACCCTTTGGGGGCCCCGGAAAAAAATCCGACTGTCTCAGAAAAAATTATTCGAGTTAAGTATTTTGAGTATGGAACACGATAAGCTGCAAACTCTTTGCTTGAACCATATAATTGACCAATTTTCCACCATCAAAAGTAGAAAAAAAATGTTACAATGATTTTGATGTGAATGAATGTATGTAAATCGGAACTAGTAACCTTTTTCTTTGTCACATTTGTATTTATATTTACTATACGTAAAGAGATAATAATAAGTGTATTTTTTAGATTTTTTAAAATTAAACTTTATTTTGGCGGGACCCCAAAAAAATTTTGTGCTTAGGGGCGCCGCAATACCTAAATCCGGCCCTATTTATAAGCGACGGTCGGAATAGCGCTATTACGGTCAGTCGTCATTTCGACATCGCTATTCCGTAATACTGAATTTTCTAACTACGTTAATAAGCACAATGTGACTAAAACTTGGTTCTGCAAGATTCCTATTGTAATTAGAGCATGTGAAGTAGCAAACTGTAGTTGCAGGTGAGTCTAGGCTCTTCAGTATATTAGTTATTGTAGATTATCTTCCGCATAGTTATATTGAACCTGTAGGAATTTTTTTTAAAAAAAAAAAAGTTTAAAAAATGAAATCACACATCTAAAACCTTTTTTTTTTGTTATTTGGATTTAATTTCTTCCCATTTTTATTGTCACAGGAGCTTCTAAATTGAGTAAGTGCAGAATAATATTAAATTTTAATATTTCTTTGCACAGTTTTCGGTTTGTTTTAATTCTATTTGCTTGTTTTCACTTTGAGTTTGCATGGTGGTTTTGATTATTGATTATTGTTATTTTTTATTTTTTGTAATTATTTCTTTGGTTTGCACATTTAGTTTACAAAATGTTACTGAAAAAGAAATAAGAATTAAGTTTGGTTTTGTGTTTCTATCTGTTTTTGTGTTGTTTTATTTGCATTGGAATATTGCATCATTGAAATGGTTTGAAGAGGAATTGAAGAGTTGTCAAAGCATGATTTTATTATTATTATAATTATTAATTAATTATTAAAATAATATTTTTTAAAAATGTTTTATTGGATATTAATGATCTAGTTTTCTGTTTTAGGCGGCCGGTATAAAAGTTGGAAGCGGCGTTGGTTTATTTTGAACGATAACTGCCTTTATTACTTCGAATACACGACTGTAGGTTTTTATTTGGTGGGTTGAGATGTGTTGTACATTGTTTGTGTGATTTTTTTTAGGATAAAGAACCAAGAGGTATAATTCCTTTAGAAAATATTCAAATACGAGAAGTGAACGACCGAAGTAAACCGAATTGTTTCGAGCTGTTCGCTTCGGGATCGGATGTGATCAAAGCGTGTAAAACAGATTCCGAAGGGAAAGTCGTCGAAGGTGATTTGAAATGGATTTTTTTTGTGTTTGGTTGCTGATTTTGGTGTTGTTTTTGCAGGTAAACATACCGTCTATCGTATGAGTGCTGCCACTCCTGAGGAAAAAGAAGAATGGATCAAATGTATACGGTGAGTGATGATTATGTGGGAATTTAAGTAATTTGTGTTGTTTTTGGTAAAGTTTTAAGTGGTTTTTGATGAAATTTAAGTAAATTTTGACAAAACATTTAAGAATTCAACAGATTTTAAACAATTTTTGATGGAATTCAACAAATTTTGGACAATTTTTGATGGAATTCAACAAATTTTGGACAATTTTTGATGGAATTCAACAAATTTTGGACAATTTTTGATGGA
>JAQIXU010001533.1:0-16769 GCA_034701245.1 Strigamia transsilvanica | reverse complement strand
AAGCCAAATTTCAATGAAATTTAATAATTTCAAGCCAAATTTCAATGAAATTTAATAATTTCAAGCCAAATTTCAATAAAATTTAATAATTTCAAGCCAAATTTTAATAAAATCTTGGTTTTTGAAAGCAAATTTCTATGAAATTTAATAATTTCAAGCCAAATTTCAACGAAATTTTGGTTTTCTAAAGCAAGTTTCAATGAAATTGACCACGATCGAGTCAAATTTCAACAAGTTTGATTATTTTTTTGCCACCATTTGTTGAAAACAGATTATTTCCAGGCAAATCACACCAAAATTCACTCTTCTAACTCAAAATTCGTGACAAACTGGAACATTTTCACACAATTTTTTAAAAAAATGAATTTTTGCTTCATATACTTGGAAGATGCGTTCTTCTCCTCGACCTTAACCGATTCCTCACTATCGGACCCGATCTCCATACTCAGATCATCTTTCGACATGAAAACTGTGTGATTGTCCAAATTAAACTCGCTCACAATATTCAAACCTAAAAATTTACAAAAATTTTAAAATAATTTTTTTTTTTTTTTAAAAATCGAAATTTATACCAGAACGCTCTGAAAGTGGGAAAAACTTTGCAAGAAACAACAAAATTCGTCCACAAAAAACCGTGTTCTGCGACCGCGACAACCGCCGCAACAAATCTGATACAAAAATCGAAAATAAATCGAAAAAAAATAGAAAAAAATCGAAAAAATTCCACAAAATTCAAAATTTCGTCTCGTTTTACCATTGCACATGCGCAGTAGATTATTCTTCGTGTTATTAAAGAACAAATCCTCTTTCCACGTATCAACGCGCTTTTCCACGAACTCAAACAACTCCTCGCAAACATTAATCGTCTGACAATCGAACAAATCCGCCAATAAAATCACGGGTAAAGTAGCGTTGCACAAGTCCTGATGACAGGCTTTAATCGCCAACGAAATTATGGCTTCGTAAAACGGTTTCTGCGCGTCTTTAATCTAAAACAACACAATTTCCGTTATTAAAACGTCAAAAAATCGAATTTTTATTCCTTTACAATCGCCTGACTGAGCACATCTCTGAACGACTGATCGATCAAGCTTTTCCTGTCCGTTTCCCTGAAAATTTCGATATTTTAAAACGAGAAAGTCGTGTTAATTAAGACGAATTTTACGTTTCATTCGTGTGCACTGTTGACAGTTTGGCTTTAATCGCGTTTAGGGACTCCGTTTCGTCTTGAATGGAGTTCACGACTGCGTCCTAACAAATAGAGTAATCAAATTTTATAGTGAGATGATTAAATTCGGTTTAAATTGTTTACTTACGGATAAAAACTTGCGAATTGCTTCAAACGAATTCTCCGCCGTCGCCATTTTAGTCGCCATTATGCGTCGCCCCATCTAGCGACCGATTTGGCAAGTTTGAATTTTGAAATTTTGCGTTTAAAATTACGAAGATTAATATTTATTTATAAATGTTGTTTAATTTGGTTTTGTTTAGTTAAAATATAAACTATTTGTTACTGTTTACGACTCTGCGAGAAGGTAAATTGTGCCGGATGTGTTTGACGTCATCACGCGTAAGGCGACGGCCATTTTGGTTCCAGTGTATGCTCCATAAAATTCAAATTCGAGAGAAAATAAAAAATTTATTTTTTCAAATTCGATACCAAATAAATTAACATCAAAATTGCACAGTAAAAAATTAATAGAAAATAAAAATTAAAAAAACAACACGAAAAAAAAAATCCCATTAAAAAATGAATAAATATAAAAACAGTTCAATGCCCCGAAAATTTGACAGCAAACATTTTTTTTTTACATAAATTTAAAAATTACAAAAAGAAAAACAACTGTCAAAACAATTTCAAAGATGGCGATTAATCAGGTGACAATTGACCAAGATGGTTGCCGTGCAGACCGCATTTCCAACTGGAATCCATGCGAACCTTTCCCCGTGTTCTGCATCGAGACAAAAGAAATGTTCAACTCAAGTTTTACGACTCGTAGGAACACATAAATATATGTATTTAGTTTTTAATATTTTTTTTTCGATGCGAACCTGCACGTTTCAAGGCTGAGAAAACATTCGTTGGAATAAGCCTTTCCGTCGGATCCGCAAACCGGATCCGGAAGTGGCGAACAGTATTCTTTGCATCCGATTTTCACTCCTCGTAAGCAGAACGCAAGTGGAACTTCGAAAATGTGTTTCCTGCGTGAGAAATTAGAGCAAACACGATTTATTAATTAACAATAGCGCTATCGTTGCAGCTAGGCAGGGAATTTCATAGAATTGTGGGACATTGCATAGAATTATGGGACATTTACTAGAATTGTGGAACATTTACTAGAATTGCATGGAATTTCAGGAAATTGCATAGAACTGCAGGGAATCTCATAGAAAATTGTGTGATATTTACTAGAATTGCATGGAATTTGTGGGAATTGCATAGAACTGCAGGGAATTTCATAGAATTGTGGGACATTGCATAGAATTGTGTGACAATGCATAGAATTATGGGACATTTACTAGAATTGCATGGAATTTCAGGAAATTGCATAGAACTGCAGGGAATTTCATAGAATTGTGGGACATTTACTAGAATTGCATGGAGTTTCAGGAAATTGCATAGAACTGCAGGGAATTTCATAGAATTGTGGGACATAGACTAGAATTGCATGGAATTTCAGGAAATTGCATAGAACTGCAGGCAATTTCATAGAATTGCATAGAACTGTAGGGAATTTCGTGGAATTGTGGGACATAGACTAGAATTGCATGGAATTTCAAGAAATAGCAGGCAATTTCATAGAATTTCATAGAATTGCATAGAACTGCAGGAAATGTCATAGAATTGAATAGAACTGCTGGAAATTTCATAGAATTGCATAAAACTGCAGGAAATTTCATAGAATTTCATGGAACTGCAGGCAATTTCATAGAATTGCATAGAACTGCAGAGAATGTCATAGAACTGCAGGGAATTTCACAGAATTTCAGAACTGCAGGCAATTTCATAGAATTTCATAGAACTGCAGGCAATTTCACAGAATTTCATAGAACTGCAGGCAATTTCATAGAATTGCATAGAACTGCAGAGAACTGCAGGGAATTTCAGGGAAATTCATAGAATTGTATAGAACTGCAGAAAATTTCATAGAATTGCATAGAACTGCAGGGAATTTTATACAGTTGCAGGGAATTTCATAGAATTGCAGGGAATGTCACAGAATTGCGGCAATTTCACAGAATTGTGACATTTCCTAGAATTGAATTTTAATTGAATAGGTAAGTACCCGCAATTTTTGCTGAACATGTGGCATTCGCTCATGTATAACGTTGCGTCGGAGCCACAAACGGGTTTCAAGCCTGCTTCGATGGGACAGGTGGTGTCACAATGTGCGGTCATTCGGCAAAATGATTTCTTCACTGGTACAACACGCCGTCTGCAAACAAACTCAGTTAGCACACCAAACTCAACGTTTCTCATTGCAATCGCCCGAAAATTTACTCAAATTATTTCATCGATTCAAATATCGATTATATCCAACTAATTGACATATCGATTTTGACAAAAGTGTAAAAATATCGATTTTGACTAGATTGTAAAAATATCGATTTTGACTAAATTATAAAAATATCGATTTTGAAAAAGTATAAAAATATCGATTTTTTTTAAAATGATTTAAATACCGATTTTTCTCAAAAAAATTAAATTATCGATTTTTTTAAATTGCCAAAATTTAATGACCTCAAAGAACTTTTTTTTCCTTAAAAAAATCGATAAATCGATAAATCACTAAATTATCGATTTTTTCAGCCAATCAAAACACCACTTTTACAAACCAACTCAAAATCAACATCCAATCCGACCTCCAAACCCAATCACCAAAAAACCGACCAAAACCACCCATCAAAAAAATCGATTTCCCACGATAAATCGACCCAAAAAAAAAAATTGATAAAATTTCCAAGAATTAAAAATTCTCTCAAATTTCGCACAAAAAAAGCCGAAAACCTTCAAACTCGCAGGAGAATGACCGGCTCATCCGTCTACAAGTACAAGTACACTAAAATAACAAAACAAAAAAAACCACCTGACCGAATAAATTGTAGGTTTACGACCGATCAAAACCGGTCAAGGTCAATATTCTTACCCGCAAGTCCTCCTCTTCATCTCGCAAGCGCTCGCGTACACGTTCCCATCCGAGCCGCACACGGGCCCGTCGCCTGGCGACGGAATCGGGCACTCGCGCGGGCAGCTGTCTGCGCGGTTCAGGTTGTGGCAGATTCCTTCGTGCGCTCGGTTCACGCCCTTCTGACACGCCGCCACTCGGAAGGCGCACTCGTTGTTGTACGTACGTCCGTCCGACCCGCAAATCGGATTGAATCCGGCGCCGCACGTCCCTTTGTTGCATTTCTCCAGCCGCGGACGACAGAAGTCGAGCGTCGTCACCGAAACGTCCTTGTTTAAGCTCCTGCAACACAAACCAATCAACAAACAACGTATTTGGGGCCCAGGGCCGGGGCCCCGCTCGTGGCTACAGCTGTCGTCAAATAATTTGCATATTAATCGCGTGATAAAGATAGATAAGTCGCACATTTTTTTTCTCGCGACCTTGTAATGGTGGGGCCCCCAAATTCCACGACAGGCTAGTCTAAAAGTAAGCACTCTTGGGGCTCCTATTGTTTGAAGCCAGGGGTCCTCAAAAGTCGAAATAACAGGGGCCCCCAGGAAAAAAAATTATGTAGAAGCCAGGGGCCCCCTAGCCTCAGGGCCCCAATAAGTTTGGGCCTCTAGGCTGGTTTCAATTGTCAAATGTCAAATGGGCCCCCTTGGCTCAAGCCATTAAGCCAATCATCTTTTGTCCTTGGGAGCCCATATCTAGAATGGGCCCTATTCTGGTGCCCTATCCCACAGCCATCATGATTAATGCTGAACATCAATCTTTTCTTACTACCTGGGTCATGACCCTGACTGGTATACCAGAACAGGAAGACATTAAGTTGTAATTTTCAAAACCATCTCTTAACACTGAAAATCTAGAGGTCAAGCCACCTATCAAGGTCAAGATCAGGGTGGGATGCAAACTGGAAGGCAAGCTAGTAATTTCACTTTAACAACACCAGGCGGTCTTCTGCTGAAGAACAATCAAAATGGGGCCCCATGAAACTGCTCACAGGTCCTGACCGTAATCAATCCCATAGATCAGGACCAGTGGGGGGCCCCTAAGTTAGGCTTACTCTTGTAGTTACGCTAGCTGCGATTTCATAGTCGAAAGAGAAGGGCCCCTTGCAGCTGTGGGGCCTCTAAATTCCAAAACAACATTTTTTGCCAAGAAAAATATTTGTTCCAATTAGGGCCCCAGGAAGGGCCCCACAGACCATAAACCAGCCTGTTGTTCGACTTACCCGCAGTGCAGCATCCTCATTTCGCATTCGCTTTCGTAGAGATAACCGTCACTGGCACACACTGTTTCATTGGCCCAGATTTTGCACTTTGCAGGACATCCGTATCGATTCGCTTCATTACCTAGATGAAGATCAACACATTTTTCTTCGCGGTTCAAGAAAATCAAATTTAAATAACCAAAATCCTACTGACCGAGACAAAACACCATCGGCACCTGAAACACGTGTCTTCTACAGAATTGAAAACAAACAAATAAATAAATAAATAAACAAATAAATAAATGAGGTGCAGTAGAACATCGATCATCGAGAAATGTGTTCGTAAAACCGATTTGTTTGCTAATCAGACATTATGTACAGACGAGTTTAAAAAAACTGAATGTCCACTGTATGCTGGCAATTGAATTTGTGAGTAATTTCATGTTTTGCCACTACGGTCCAATAATCGACGTTCTAATCTATTCTCTAATATTGCTTACCCGCAGTTTTGTTGGCGCATAACACAGTTGTTCGTGTAAATCCTTCCATCAGAGCCACAAGCAGGATCGTACCACTTACTGCAATGATCCAGACAGTTCTTTGTACTTTTGCAGTAGATGAATGATGCTGTTGTCACTTTCTGCCTACAGGAAATAAAAACAATCAATTTCCTTAGTCAGTACTTGGATGGGTGATCTGCTGGGAATCCCAGGGGCCCCCAAGGATTGTGTTAAAAATGTGACCAAGAATCTCTTTATTCAGTTCAAGGGGAGCCAATATGGGCCCCAAGGTGTCGCATGAGTTAGTGGTTTCTGAATTGACCTCAACTGATGGTGATTTATGTGGTCTAACTAGTCGTGATGGGGATGATGTCATTTATTTCACCTTGATTGCACTTGAGTGTTTGGTAACCTATCACGTTGTTTGTATCTTTGGGTTACAGATAAAGCCGTGCCCTTGCGTGGGATTACAATAAATTAATGTGTTATTTTAATCGGATATTCAGCAACCACTCACTAACCAACAGGAATGTCGTTTGGAAATTCCCTACAAGTGCACCGCTAATAACGAAAAGAAAATTTGCCGATAACATATACAGCGAGTTCAAAAAGTAAGTTAACACACATCATGTTGAATCCCATTGTTGTATCTCAGGAAAAAAAGACAGGAATTCAATGAAATTTTAACTGAGAATTTGTCCAACATCCTGCGTTACTCAACTAAAATTTCATAAGAATGAAATGATGTCAAAAATTAAGAAGCAAAAAGTAAACCAACAAACCATCGAATAACTCTACAGCATCATCTGCTAATACACCCACACCTTGCTTTACGGCCTAGATACGTTCCGGAAAAGTTGGCCGTAAAGCGAAAAGCCATATAACGAATCAGGGGAACGTACACGGAGGATTCTCTCAACTTTTTGGCCGTACAACGAAAAAGTGCCATAATTAAAAAAGGCCGTTATAGCGAAATGCCGTATAAAGAGCGGCCGTATAGCGAGGTATAGGTGTACTCTGGATTTAACGAAAACCCCATAACCTAACATTAGATCGCGTTTGTTGAAAATGGCAAAGCGCGCGATTTTTGTTTGGCGATTTTTATAATTCGCGCACGATTGTGGAAATAACCGCACATGAAAACGCAGCTTAACGTTAGATCGCAGCCGCCAAGTTTATTGGTAAACCAACGCTACGCAAACAAAGAAAAAAAATAGTTGCATACATACCCGCAAGTCTGCAATCGCAACTGGCATTCGCTGCGATAAACATTGCCGTCGGACGCGCAGACCGGTCGTTCCAGGAACCCACGCACAGGAGGACACGAGGTGGGGCAACTGTCCTTGGACGACGTGAGGTTGAAACACGCACCAGGGTGCGCCAAGCGGATGCCGGTAGCGCACGCCTGTTGCGCCCACTTGCACTCGTTGTCGTAGGTGATCGCGTCGGAGCCGCACACGGGGTCGTGATGGCCGTAACAAAATGCGGTGCACGAACGACCTTTCACCTCGATGCAGTGTTTGAGAGACGGAAGTGCAGTCAGCGTAGGTCGTCTGCGAATTAAGAGTTGTGTAATGTGGAATTAATTGCGGGAAAACGAGCGCGGAATAATGTATGCGACGGTGGCGCGCGGGGTGGGGAAATGGGGAAGCTTGATCGGGATGGGGGAGAAATGGATGGTTATAAATGCAGGTTGAGGTTGGGTGGTTGGTGCGTGACGCTTTCCGCACGTTTGTTAAAGAGATGAATCGTCTTCCTGGTTGGTTGGGCCAATCAGTCAATGCGTGCAGGCTGATTGTAATTTGGGGTTGGAAATTGGTTGTTGGGTGGGAAAATTGGATTTGTTTTGGTGGTTTTTTTGATGGGATGTTCATAGTGTTTGAATGAATTTTTTAGATTGTTTGGGAAGTTTTAATGGGATTTTATGGTGAATTTTGATGGAGTTTTTAGATTGTTTGATGAATTTTAATGGAATTTTTAGATTGTTTGATGAATTTTAATGGAAATTTTAGATTGTTTGATGAATTTTAATGGATTTTTCGGATTGTTTGATGAATTTCAATGAAATCTTCACAAAACTAGACACATTTCAATGAAATCTTCACAAAACTGGACAAATTTCAATGAAATCTTCACAAAACTAGACACATTTCAATGAAATCTTCACAAAATTTGATGAATTTCAATGAGATTTTTCGCAAAATTTGATGAATTTCATTGAAATCTTCACAAAATTTGATGAATTTCTATAAAATTTTCACATTATTTGATAAATTTCATTGAAATGTTCACATTATTTCATGGATTTTGCAGTTTGGTTTTGTTTCATCTAGATTTCCACATTATTCAATAGATTTCAATAAAATTTCCACATTTTTAAAACAATTTTCCATTTTTTAATCAAATTCCACAAAAACCCAACAAATCCCCTGACACTTATTAAAAAAAAAAAACCCAAAACCCCAAACAAACAATCAAATTCCAACACAACCTCCTCATTATTTCATTAAAAACCTCAACAACAAAAAAACCACCATGACTTGAATTTTTTCCACAAATTCCATCACATCATGGCTGCCATGAACTATCCCTGATACTGATTAATCAACCTGACATCACCAAAACCAACAAAAAAACCAAAAACAAAACCCAAAAAACCAAAAAAACCAAAAAAAAACCAAAAAAAAACCAAAAAAAACCGAAAAAAAACCGAAAAAACCCCAAAAAACGCGAATCAGATGTCCCCTCTAAGCCCCCATACAATCAACCACCAACCATCTTACCCACAATTCCTCCTCTTCATCTCACACTCACTGGCATAAATAACTCCATCCGAGCCGCACACGGGCGTCGATCCAATCTCCCTGCACTGTCGCGGGCACTCGGCTCCAACTCCCAGAATCCCACCTGCAAAACAAAAGAAACAAGCGTGACCTTGGCAACAAACGAAAACTACGGAAACCGACAAGCGCAAAAAAAATGGCCGCGCACGTTTTTCCACCAAACCACTAATTACTCTCTCGCAAAAATTCCCACGCCCCCTTCAGGTCGCCAGGTGACGAAGTTGACCTCGTCCACGCAAGGTATTCCCCCTAACTCAAGGTGAAGCGAAAGTTTGAGGTCATTTGCCCCTCCTTTCACACTCGAAAAGGGTTAAGTCATAAGTAAACACGCTCAACACACGTTCTATCTACTCTCATGGTGGCGCGCCACTGGCGGTGGCTGTGCACAACTATTTCCGTATTGGCGCTTTTCGATGGGAGAAAAATGCGAATTAAAAATTGTTTTGTTTTACCTGAATGGAGGAGCAGGAGGATTGCGATGTTGCACCGGTTCATGGCGCCGAATTGAGTGGTCACAATTGGATTCGGATTGGCTTTTATATTTCAACTCGACCCGCTGTTTGAGGGCCTGAGGGGCGATGACGTCATAAGATGTCGGCGAGCCAATCGCGGGAAGGGATTTTTTGTTTTTTTGTTTTGGGTTTTATTTCGGGATGATAAAGGATTGGACACGCCTGTTTGATTTAATTGGCCCGGTTCCGTTAGATTGTCAAGGTCATTTTTCGGTTTTTTCGTTTTTTGTCGCTAGGGGGATTTATTTAATTTTATTTCATAGAAAATAAAAATTGTTTGATTTTTTGGATTTATTTTTAAAGAAAAAGCGATTTTTTTTGTTAAATATTAATAAATAATAATAAATAATAGTAATAATAATAATTAATAATAGCGGGAGCGCCGTTATGAGTTTTTTGGATTTATGGCTTGCCATACCCGGCCATTACTCAGTTTCGATAAAATTGTCATAATTACAATGAAATAGCACCGGAATTATCATAATTACAATGAAATCGTTCATGTAATCACCAAAAATTTATGTCTTAATGTCAGAACCCGAAAATAAACGCAAAAAAGCACGTAAATTTCTAAATCCCGACCCGCCATTTGCAATTTCTGTTTCCATAGCAACCGTGACTAACATTCATTAAAAACACGCACCAAACTATCAAAAAACTCATTAAAATCCAAACAAAGGAAAACAAATATCAAATTTCATTTAATTTTATCGAGCGCCATTGTTTATTTAATATTTCCTTCCATAGCAACGACCAAACATCGCATAGCAACAACACTATGAAATGTAACCGAGGCTCGTTGCTGCGGTTCGGCATGCAGCGCGAGGTGGTTTTGTGAGTGGAACGATGCAGGAATCCGCCGCTAGGAGTTGGAGTGAGGACGAGGAGGACCGGAAGTGGTTTTCGGACGAGTCTTCCGGTGTGGAAAGTGAGGAGACTGTGGAGTATGGAGATGAGGGGTCGATGGAGACTGTGGATAGGACTTGTTGCAAGATTTGCATAAATTATGAGCCGACCAATAGGCAGTTGAGTTTGGCTGCGAGTCGATCGACGGGACGACCGTGTGTTGTGCAGTTTGCTCGACGGCCGGAGAGTGATGAGGAGGATTCGAGGGTTCCACGAGCTGTGTTTTGGGATTCGTTTCAAGTTGGGCTTTGGATGACGTCCATTGGGTTCCCGCAGTATAAGGTTGGTGTGGTGGGGGTTGTGGGGTTGGGAATTTTTCCTGGAATTTGGGAGTTGGGGGATTTTTATGAGGTTGTTGGAAAAATTACCGTTTAGCTGAAATGTCGGAAAAATTCCGGTCCGTATGGAAATGTCGGAAAAATTCCGGTCCATGTGGAAATGTCGGAAAATTTCCGTCCAACAGAAATTTTTTCCGGGGTTTGGGAGTTGGGGGGAGTTTCCGGCGGATTAGAATGCCGGAATTGTTGTGAGGTTCTTGGAAAAATTCCCGTTCAGCTGAAATGTCGAAAAAATTTCGGTCAATATAGAAATCTCGGAAAATTTCCGTTTGGGCTGAAATCTTTTCGAATTTTTTTGAATTTTCATGGGGATTTTGGAAAAATTCCTATCCAGGTGAAAATTTCGGAAAAATTCCCGTCAACATGAAATGCTTTGGAAAAATTTGCATCGATCTGAAAATTTCGGAAAAATTGCTGTTGTCTGAAAATTTTGCCGAAATTCCCGTCATGTTAAAATCTCGGAAAAATTCCGTCAATCTTTAAATCTTGGAAAAATTCCCGCAAACATGAAGATCTTCGCTAAATTTTCCATCAATCTGAAAGTTTTGGAAAAATTCCCGTCATCTTAAAATTTCGTAAAAATTCCATTAATCTAAATATCTCGGAAAAATTCCGTCAATCCATAAATCTCGAAAAAATTCCGTTAAAGTTAATAAAACCTCCACATTGCACAAAACTTCTGAACAGATTTTCCAAAAATGAGGATCTCGGAAAAATTCCGGATTATGGCAATCGGACAACCACAATACACATGTCTGAAATGCGAATCATTAAGACATTTTTAAAATTAGCTCTATGATTAAATAAATTCACACAAATTCACACAAATTCCCCCAAAATTCGGCCAAAGTTCACCTCAACAATTTCTCTAAAAATCCCCATTTTGCGAAAACTTTGGAAATTCGGGGCCTCATGGGGCCCTTCCCTTCAAAAACTGCCAAAACCAATAAACACCCCAAAAAACCCAACCGGCTGACTCCACAAAACCACCCAAATAACATCAAAATTTACAAATTCAAATGGGGCCCCTAAAAATTCGGGCCCCTGGGCCCCTCTCCCATCAAAACAAAATAATTTCCAAAAAAAAATAAAATAATAAAAATTTTCCAAAAACAAAATCACACAACCAAGGGTAAGGGGCCCCCAAAAATCCGGACCCCTGGGGCCCATCTCCCAACAAACCAAAATCATTCCCAAAAAAATCAACAACCAAGGGACCCATAAGAAATCCACCCCTGGGTCATCTCCCACCTAATCATCATCCAAACTCCAAGAACTCCAAACGCGCAAGGCCCATTAAGGTCTTTGGGCGTGGGCCCCGATCGCCCTTGCAAAGGCCATCTCTGCCCACAATCCCGCCCAGCTGATGAAGAGCTCTCTGCTTGGCAGCTCAAGCAGCATCCCTCACAAAGCGTGCATTGCAGGCAAGCGCGCCCGAGCCAAATGCACTGTGATCGATCGGGTGAACTTGTGTTTCTTCACATTGTGTTTCTTTTTCTTGTTGTTTTATTGGCCAACGTTAATGACCTGTGCAAATCCATTACAGGCGACTTGTACTTGGCCTTGGGCAGGGTCAGTGATGAAAGGGTTGCAGATATAATTAAGGTTAATGCGTGAGTTTAGAGGCCTGGGGCTGAGGCAGGGCCCAATGGATGTTTGGGTGATCCTTCTTAGTCCCATATCAAGATACTAACTCCCTTGTTTGCGAGAAATGAAGCAAGAAATTGATTTTGCATTGTGGGCGCGCAATTCTGGGGATGGATTAGGCTGGGCATGATTGCTTTTCAGGTGGGTGCATTTTTTAATGAAGACATTATTTTGTTGGTGATTAATTTTTTGGTGTGAAAAGTGCCCCCAAAGTGCCTCAAAGTGCCCCAGGTCATTATTTTGTTAGGAATTAAATTTTTTTTCACTCAAAATTCAAAAAAGTGCATTTTTTGGCTAAATTGTCAGTTTCACCAACTGAAAAGGTTTTTTTTTCATGACTGGTCAGCCCATGGGGCCCCCAAAGTGCCCTAAAGTGCCCCAGCTCATTATTTTGTAAGAAATTAATTTTGTCACTACTTTTGGCTTAAATTGTCCATTTCAGTAACTGATAAGTGATAAGTGTTTTTTTCATAGTCCGTGGGGCCCCCAAAATGCCCCTAAGTGCCCCAGTTCATTATTTTGTTAGAAATTAATTTTTTTTACTCCAAAAAGTGCAATTTTGGGTTAAATTATCCATTTCACAAACTGAAAAGTGAGTTTTTTCATAACCAGTCAGCCCGTGGGGCCCCCAAAGTGCCCCAGCTCATTATTTTGTTAGAAATTAATTCATTAGTTCATTTTTTGTCAATTTTTCTATCTGGAAAGTGTTTTTTTTTTCCATAACCGGTCAGCCCATGGGGCCCCTCGACAGGGCCGGATACATACAAGCAGAATAAGCAGCTGCTTATCCCATAATTTCCCTTCTTATATGCCAGGACAACATTTCTCTAGCATGTCCGAATATTGAAACGATTTTACGTTTGTATTTAAGTTTGATGATATCGAACAGTCGTTCAGTCGACTTAAGTATTCTGAGTATGGAACTCGATAAGCTGCGAACTCTAAACAACATTATAATGTTGATTTTGATGTTTTTGATGCGAATGAATGTATTTAAATCGGAAATATAATATATATTTTTAACTTTCTAAGTAATTTTAGCTTAACTTGTCGATTTTCTCACCTGAAAAGTGCATTTTCATAACCAGTCATAAATATAGTTGTTTGATTTTTTTTCTATTTTTCCAGCAATGCTTAGAAGCCAACCACATTACAGGCCAGCAGTTGATATTATTAAATGGGAATTCACTTCCTCAAATGGGCATCACTATTCATAATCACATCAAAGTAAAAAAAAAAATTAAAAAAAATTTGTGTATGTAATTTTGTGCCGATGCAAGTTTTGCAACTGAACAAAAAATATTTTCATCTCCGGGCAGATTATCCTAAAAAATGTTCACCAACTTCTGGGAATAGCAGCCGACAATAGCAGGAAAAGCATCGTCGAGACACCCCGCGAAGAAATTGGTATTCCAAACATTATTACTTATAACAAACTTTCGTTAGAACGAAAATTTCAATATAAAGAACCGGAAATGCAACAGAAAATAAAAGTTTATTTCATTATCACAAATATTCGCGGTTAAAAATGGCGGCAGATGAATCTCTATCGCTATAACGAACGAATTCGGTATACTGAAATTCTCGTTTTAAGGAACCCGTACATGAAATGGGCATTTTGGTACCTGGAATCTAGGACTATTGATTGGAGGGACATGACACTGTACTCATGACAATACAAATACTGCGATCACCCTATTGGTAGTTGGTTGCGCATGCCGTCTAGTGCCAAAATTATGTCATTATGATGTATTTCGGACAACATGCTTGTCGGAGCTATTGAATTTTTGCGGTTTTCAGTCGTTACATCTGACTTTTTGATGTAAAATGAACAATTTTTTTGCAGCTTTGTACTTGGAACAAAAATCATTCCGCGGCGAAAAGTCGTCCAAGTTGACCTACGACAAATTCCTGCACCAAACGCAAGACGGAATTTGGCAGCCACAACATTTGGCCAATTTCGCCTTCATGGCCCCGCCGGAGCAGAGGATCCTGGTTCCTGCATTAAGGAAGTGAAAAACATTAAAAATCAAAATCCAATAACAAGGATGTAAATACTGGGGGGAAAAAGTAACCTGCAATTTAAAAAATAAAAACATTAAGAAAGCAAAAAAATTGGTGAAAAATGAAGTGAGTCAGTCGAATGACCCGGTCATCAGTTTGGAGTTTTTCTATTGATTTAATCATACAGAAATTGTTGTTACATTATTATTGGTTGGTTTTTTTTTTCTTCTTTTTTTGGATTTAAATACATATATCTGCTAAAATAGAAACAAATGTAAAGGAATTGGTTTGAATAAAATGAAAATAAATAGAAATTGAATATTAAAAATTAAGTAAATATATTTTTTTTTTTAGTAATAAAAGTAATTTGTAGCTGACATTTTTTTTTTTGATGAGTGAAAAAATGTTTTGCTCGTGATTGTTGTGGATTTTGGAGTTTAGGATCAGTGGTGCGGAGATTTTGTGGGGGAAAGGTCATTTTTTGGGGAAATGGTGGTTTTCCGGAAGGAAATTAAAAATTGAGGAATGGTGAATTTTAGGGGGAAAAAAAGCTAAAACTTATTTTGTTTTTTAAATTAGAATATAGTTGGGATTATTTTTTCAGGAATAATGATAATATTGAGGATAATTTTGCATAAAGTATTATTTTTTCAAGGAAAAATAACAAATTGCCTAAGAAAATGACAAATTTCGTATGAAAAATGACAAATTTCGCATGAAAAATGACAATTTCGTATGAAAAATGACAAATTTCATACAAAAAATGACAAATTTCATACAAAAAATGACAAATTTCATACAAAAAATGACAAATTTCGTATGAAAAATGAGCATTTCCAATGAAAAGTGACAAATTTCCTATGAAAAATGACAAATTCTTTATCAAATATGACAATTTCGTATAAAAAGTGACAAATTTCGCATGAAAAATGACAAATTTCGGATTAAAAGTGACAAATTTCGCATTAAAAGTGACAAATTGCCTACGAAAATGACAAATTTCACATGTAAAATGACAAATTTCGTACGAAAAATGCCAAATTTCGTACGAAAAATGCCAAATTTCGTACGAAAAATGCCAAATTTCGTACGAAAAATGCCAAATTTCGTATGAAAAATGCCAAATTTCGTATGAAAAGTGACAAATTTCCTATCAAAAATAACAATTTCTTATTCAAACTGACAAATTTCAATGAAAAATGACAAATTTTCCACAAAAAACAACAAATTGCTCATTAAAAATACCAACAAGCGACGACCAATCCGAACCAAAATCCAAAATCCCAAAAATTCAAGATATTTTTCACCTCCCAAAAAAAAAATATAAAAATAAAATCATCTTAATCTCATCATCAAAACCAAATCTCAGCTCCATCAAACCCTAACAATCAAAAACAAAACTCAACTACGAATTCAAATAACTTATTCATAATTAAAAAAAACAAAAGCAAAAAAAAAATTACAAATAAAAACCAATAATCAATAATCAATAAAGTAAAATTCTTCTTTCGACCAGTTTTCTGCAAATTGGACATTCGGTCATTCGATCTCCGCACATCTGACACGTCCCATGTCCACACAGGAAAATCATGTTCTTCAGTCGGTCCAAACAAACTGGACACATGGTCTGCAAAACAACAAAAATGGCGATTGCAACGACTGCAGCATTTACCGCGTTTACATGCACCAAGTTTCAACATACGTTGTTTGTGCGACGACGGTTCACTTTATCGTGGCTGTTTTTTTTTTTAATGGTACGTTATTTTGACGCGCAATGTACCTTATGTACCCAATATGTCCCGGAACGTTTACGCGACGTATTTCCGAACGTCGACTAAACGCCCGTATATCCCAGCATGGAATAATGGAATAGGACCTCGGTTCTATTTTGTTGGTTTTTCGGAACCCGAGGTAATGATTAATAGGGACGGACAAGGGCGTCCGTATTGCGGCGCTAGAAGTGAAATTCTTGGACCGTTGCAAGACAAACTACTGCGAAAGCATTTGCCAAGAATGTTTTCATTAATCAAGAGCGAAAGTTAGAGGTTCGAAGGCGATCAGATAACACCCTTTCGATTTATTTCGATAAAATGACCTTCGATAAAGTGAACCGTGCTGGTTTGTGCGTGGTGCATTGTGGATGATTAATGCGCAAGTTTAATTGCGTTTATTTCAGAAAAGCAAAAATTGGATTTTTATTTGTATGGAAAACTTGGGCATGTAAACGTAGTGATTGAGTGTTGAGTTTGATTCCTCACTTGTTCCTTGATGTCCTGTAATTGTTGCTGGAGTTTCTGGATATCGCTGTGCGTCGTGTCTCTACTTCCATTATTCATTAAAGTACCGGTAGATTGGATATTCACATTAGCAACTGGAAAGGAAGTGGAGCTGCATTTGTTATTCTGAATTTAACTTTGGAATAAGTTGCCTTGGGTGGTATGATTTATTAATTAGACACTTTGCGTAGGTATAAAATGGAGGATGGCTGTTCGGAGGAAGAAATATCGATACATTTCGACAAATTTTTGGTATGTATGATAAATTTTTGATAAATTTGGACAAATTTTTGATAAATTTGGACAAATTTTTGATAAATTTGGACAAATTTTTGATAAATTTGGACAAATTTTTGATAAA
>JAQIXU010001532.1:0-16773 GCA_034701245.1 Strigamia transsilvanica | reverse complement strand
GGGGGGGGGGGGCGACACCATGAAGTCCCGCACCGGGTGACACCAACCCTAGTGACGCCACTGAGGGGAAGTCTGCAAGAGTGAGATCCAAATATCCGAAAATGTTCGAATTTGGCCAAGCGTTGTTCAATTTTTGGCAGAAAATGGTCAAAAATGATTGTTGTGATTTTGTGATTTTAAAGGGTTAGAAATTAGCTGCTGGATGGCGACATCGATCTAGTTTTGTCTGCTTTAAAAAAAAATTATTAAAAGATTATTTAAAATTGTTAAAAAATATTTTTTTATTTAGTTGTTTTCCACACCACCTTTTTCTAAAACCCGAACGAATAAAATTCTTTTATTCGCTGGTTAAACGTGGTTTTTCATCAAAATTACTCTAATAATCGCGTAGAAATGATTGAATAAACATACAAAACGTATTGTAATCACGTTAAATCGATTTATTTTATAAAATTCTTTAAAGTTCTGGTAAGCGTAGAGCTGCCCAAGGCGGCCTCCAATGCAGTAGTGACCGTCACGTGGTCACACTTGTTTTATGAAATTTAAAGTGCTTTTATGGACTGGTTGATGCTTTGTTAATTCAAAGGGTAATGGGTGATCATATGATGAAATAAATTTGACACTTAACTTTCTTAGACTGCTAAATTATTACGTTTCATCAATTTAAATTTATCTGAAAGAAATGTCAAACTCTATATTTATATTTTTATTTGTAATTTTCTCTGAATAAATTGTACCCTAGTCACAAAGAACCACATTTATTGATGGATTTGGGGCGAAGAAATTTATTGCTCTTCTAGACCACCGTATATAGAAAATAAAAATTCGCAATTTGTTAGGTGATTCGTGAGATTAATCTAATAAATTTTTTGGATTATGGGTTATTGTTAATGGATTATTTTTCTCATTCCAGAATCTTATTTCTGTCTGTTTCTCTTCTCTACTTTTTTTTTTAAATTATTGTGTCCTACATATGAAAACATGGAAGATTTGTTCTCTACCGAGCATAGAAGTAGTGTGTTTCCTCCTGTGGACCCCGTACACAATTCCTGACAATAGAAGCTTGCTGCATCGTGCTGGTAACGACGCAGAATTATTCTGTGGTATCAAAGTCTGATCTGATATATTTTAACTTTACTTTTGTTCTGATTATTTACAGTTATATTTACTAGTAGCGGCCGTCCGTTTTAATGTATGTAATTGGAATTATGATTTGAGGAAGATTTCGAGTAAAAACGACGTAAGTTATTTTGAGACTAAAATTTAAATAATTTGTGTAGAATACATATTTAAACTGATTTATATCCGTTTCACCGAATTGTAATCCGGATTATAGTTTTTGGCGAAATGGGCATAATTTCGAATGATGATTTTTTTTCGATTTTCGATTTTTGATCATTTTAAGTTTTTACTCATTTCAACCAATTTTAACACGTTTTTCCGCAAATTCAACCACTTTTCAACCCTTTCTTCATTTAGAAATTGTGAAGTGGGGGAAAAACGAGTAAAACTGTTAAAATGGGGGAAAAAATAAAAGATTTCACAATATCACAACGAAAACAACGTTTGACTGGTTAAAAACTGGTTGTGTGAGTAAAAACCGTGAAGTTGAGTAAAGACTTAAAATGGGGAATAATCGAAAAAAATTTAAAATAAAAAGAAGTATCATTTAATTTTTTTTATTTTGGGCCGAAATCTATATGCTGGATTATGGTTCGGCGAAATCTATATGCTAGATTACGATTCGCCGAAACAGCACATCACAATTTAACCTTTTAAAAGCGTTTTTAGTTGATAACTGATTTGATTTTTCATGCTTGCTTTTATTTTTATAATTTTGTAGAGTTACTTATCTTAAGCTGCACCATGTTTATTCATGAATGATTTTATTAGGGGGTGTAAAATCCAACTCTCTACCTCCACGTGGTCACCCCTGGATAAACTGAGCACATGACTTGTCTCAGTGGAACCAGAAGAGAGCTCTGGTCATTTGCAAATTTCTGTCATTGTTTCTAGTTGTATTGTAAGACCACATTCCCTCACATGAATGTGGCATTTACATTTTATTTGTATTGTAAGCCCACATTCCCCCACTATGAATGTGGCATTTACATTTTATTTGTATTGTAAGCCCGCATTCCCTACATGGATGTGGCATTTACAGTTTTAGAGCTTATTTGTATTTAAGTGTAAAGCAGCTGTCTTAAGGAAAAATTAAGTAGCTACGAGCCCAATGCCAAAAGTATTTGTCCACCCACTTTTTTAGAAACATTGAACTGATTAAATGTAGCAAAACAAGACAAAAAAAATGGGATTATAATAATTGTATTAATTCGAGATGATGGAGAATTGTCTGTTGTGTAACATAGTTTAATTCCAAAATGTTACAAATTAGGGAGAAGAAAACACATTCAATACAAAAAATATTTTTATCCCAAAAGTAATCGCCCATCATGCTACATGAGTCAAAAATAATCACCCATTAACATCACCCTTTGCAGCAATAACTGCATTATTCATGTTAATTCCCAGACGCTTACAGTAACATCCTGCCCATTCTGAATAAACGCTTAATAATGTTGATATTAATTTCTGGGAATTTTTGTTTAATTTCTGCCATGAAAACCTATAAAAGTAAAGTAATTTAAACTATGTTACAAACATTAACTTAATTGAAATAATTTCAATTACCTGCAAATATGATATCAAATTCCTTTACAGTTTAAAGCCAAGTTGATGATGGAAGCCACAGTTTGCCTTTAGAGGTTAATTTGACCCATCCATGTTCAACTTTATTAACTGGCTTTTTTATTTGTTCAGTTAAAATGCCCAAAGTGTCGTCCTATATTACACTTGGAAATGCCAAATACCCATCAACATATGCCAGAGCTTGGTCAGAACAATCGTCACGAGC
Organism: Strigamia transsilvanica; assembly: GCA_034701245.1. Taxonomy (NCBI): domain Eukaryota; kingdom Metazoa; phylum Arthropoda; class Chilopoda; order Geophilomorpha; family Linotaeniidae; genus Strigamia; species Strigamia transsilvanica. The sequence continues at coordinate 13,859 of JAQIXU010001532.1, read as the reverse complement.
CAAGTTGATGCAATCAATGTTTACTGAGGCTTCACTCACCATAATTGACTTTGCTTCATCAGGAGTAGTTGACTTGTGGTCCATTTCTGATGTCATCACTGATCTCACTCAATTTCATTACAAATGAACTGTTTATTAAGTCACTGTTTTTCTGTTTCAGTACATTCTTCCATCTGTACGGCAGAACTGCTTGAAATCAGAAACCTGATTCTAGTTCGAATTTAGTTCTAGTTCTAAGATAATGGGTTGTTGTAAAATGAACCAAAACCTCTGAGTCTTGAAATTAAATTTTCATGACAGTCCTGGTTAACACGGATAACCAGCCCGTTCATTTTTTTACTTCATGATGCAAGTAGTAATTACTTGTAATAGTCTTTTTTGGCATGGAAGAAACCTTTTTTTTCCAATCGCATTCTGAAGCACATAATTTTTAATGTTTCTAGTGCTTGATTCTGCTTTTGAAAATGAATTCTAAAAGCACTCTTTAGCATTTGTCACTTTTTATTGTTCTAAAATTTAGTAGGTAAAAACCGTCATTCAAAATTTGAAAAAAATGGCTTGCTTTTAAAAAAAAAAAGTTCTACGGCCATAGCTGTTCTTCTTGAGAATAACTAAACAGACAAGCGAACTTTAAGACAAACACACCAGGAAAACTGTATTTCGATGCTTTATTGGCCTTTGATAGTGGTCTATGGGTTAGCTTTTCCAGAGTGCTCCTTGTGCTTGGGCCACAGTGCAGTTACACAACCCTAATCAACCACTGACCACTTGGCCAGGTGGGCAGTGACGATTGATACAAATTGATACAAAGCCTGCACATCATTATTATCCCGCTTTGTGCCATAAAAGGCATAAGCCGAGCAGTACTTATTTCTTATTGCAGCAAACAGAATTTTCTTAGTTCTGGCACCCATTATTATTGCCTGAAATGTGCAAAAATTAAGAAATTAAAAAAATATATATAAAAAACAGATTTCCGATTGTTACCATGCCAGATGAAGAATTGTATTTCGTTCTGTAAGAACGAGTTGCCCAAGAACCATCAGCAATCACAGTTGTCAGTGGAATTCCATCAGTGTCCAAATCACTGCTTGCAGTAGCAAGTTCTGCTTCTTCTTTCCCAGCTGAAATCATTTCTTCCATTGCTGCTTTCTGGTACATTTTTCCCAAAGTTGCCTGTCTTATTGCATGTTTGTTTTGTCATAACTGGCCCATCAAGCACAGCCATGACTTCTTCCAATTGGGAATAGCCACCTCCTGTTGTTAATATTCCCGAAACCGCAGATTCATTTGAATTCATTTTCCCATCATCTTTGGTTCACTCCGTATCTTCTTGCGTAAATTACACAGTTTGCACACAAATGTCCAAACTGTACGCAGCCCTTCCCTGCTTTCATTGACCAGGTCCATACCTTTAAATTAGCAGTCAAATGGATCATGATCTGATATGGTTTTGATAGCAGAAAATACATGTCCCACATCAACAATACGACGACCCAAGTAACTGAAAAAAAATTTTTTGTAATACATTAAAAGAATTGACATTTTGAAGTATGAATACCTTTCGCTTTCCACAGATGTTTCCATCTGCAAAGTGGTTGCATCTTGCAATATGGCGTCCCCTTTATCTCGATCTGGAGAGATCGAGTCAATATGTTTTATGTTTTGGCGGTTGTTCTTTACTGCCAGGCGGACGGCCACGTTTTCGCGCTTCTCGTGGTTATGCAGCATATTATGGGATTTGTTATTACACAAGTGAATCCAGATTTTACAGAAATTTCATTATGCCCTTTGTGCACAAACTAGATCCAGAAACATCCCATCTGTTAGCTGTTCAAGTTTTAACAAAACAGTTAGTGTCAAGTGCAGCGTCTAATAAAGATGTTTTGGGATGTTATCGCATACTGCTTATGTAGGTGCAAATGCACCAGGAGGGATCTGCTTTACTAAATGCCTCGACGTTAGATGTAAAAAGTAATGTTTACAATTCTGAGGTGGGTTTGTTTTGGTTCGATGTTTTCGATGTTTTTGAAAAAAGAAATCGCTTCGAGACGGGAGGAACTAGATCCATAAGCGTCGACTGCAAAAAAAAAGAAACGGCGAGATAAAACACGAGAACATTAAAACCGATTCTAAATTTAAACTTAATGTATGCGCGCGCGTGCGTTTTGTTCTACCCTCCGCGTTTACTTATGCGTCCGTCCGTCTTCATTTCGACATCGACCACGACCAGCATGAGCGACACGCAAGAGGAAGACTACGCCGCCCTGTTCGCCAACCCCGACTTTGTTGCGGCGTTCGAGGCGGACTCCCCGACGGCCGAGCTCGCCGAGGCCAACCGCGCGGCCGCCGCCGTCCTCGACGGCGTCCGTCGGACCGGCGCCCGCATCGCTGCCGCTGCCGCCAGGGCCGAGCTGGCCGAGCTCGCGCAATTCGTCACCGAGGGCGAGGCGGCGGTGGACGCGCCCAGAGGGGCCGAGTCGGTCGCCAGCCGCGTCAAAGAACGCGTGGCCGACGCGGCGGCCAAAGCCGACCTGGAAGCTGTTGGAAACCCTGATGTTGGGTTCCTGAACTTTGCTTCCATGTTGAGTACCATATTGTGTTGCAAAAAAAAAATGGAAATATATAAGTGAATATAAACAGCTTGTACTTACTTTGCAATAGCTGCTTGAAACAACATTTCTCTTTAAACGATTTTAGATTATAGATTTATAAATTACATAACAAAAATCCTGTGTGTTGAAGTGTTCTAGCAATGGTTTATTTTGTGCGGTTTGTTGTGCAAACCAATATAGAAAAACACCACAGTTAGAAACATCAGTTTGTAGTAAATGTAACAGAATTATGCAGGGCCATGACAATAAATACCTCTCGGGGTGGGTGTTTTAATTCTCGACTCGTTCTGGCCGGCTTCGCGCGACGCGGTGGATCTGAAACGGACGAATTATTGTTTTTAAATACCTAATCTTAGTGTAATTCTAAGCGTTTTCCTTATCTAATAATCTTCCCGTGTTCCCTGGACTGGAATTCGATTTCCAGTTCACTTCCGTCGAGATCGAGAGCGTGGCTGTCTGTAAAAACGGTGCGCAAATTAATCCCAGGGGGTTTTATAATGTCGTTATTAACGCAAAGTTTCTTACCGGTTTTATGCTTCTCCGAGTCGATTCGGCTCGTGGATGGTGATTCTCGGCTCTCCGACAGGTTGTCGTTTGCACCTGTTGTTAACGTAAAGAGTAATTAAGTAATTGCTTTAGTCACGTTACTTACTTGCTTGCTTGCTTGCTTGCTTTCTTATTTACTTACTTACTTACCTACCTACTTACTTACCTACCTACTTACTTACCTACCTACCTACCTTCGTTTTGTGTTGGTCCGTTCGTTGTTCGCGCTCGTTGCCACCGCGCCCTGCTTTTCAAACGACGCCATTTTAACAGGCAGCTGCGAGAAGCTCGAAGCGTGGGGTCGAGGCTAGTGCTCTGGAACCCGGACTTTGAGCAATAGCCCGGGCGCCCTGCTCGTTGGCCACAGCCACTCTTAGTTTATTATTATTATTATTATTGTGACAAGTCGATTTCTAGGTCCTATCGTTTGTAGGAGTGTCGTGGTAGAAAGAATTAAGCGCGTGGTTTTAAATCAAATCAAAAGGTTTTATTTCTAACAAGTCAAATTCTAAACTCAAAATCTAAATGAAATGGCATGAAATCAAATGTACTCAAGATTTTAATAACTTGCGTTTCGACCTTACGGTCCACAATTTCACTAAAAGACCATACTTCACTGTAGTTTTGTTGTTCAAGCATTTCCACTCGACGGTGGCGGTTTTCCCAACGATTTGAATTGCGCGCTCGTCGTCTGCTGCTTTGAAGGTCGTGCGGCTGCATCGCGCTAAACAGCATCTTATCGTGGTTTTCGGCACCTCATCAGTTGTGGTTGTAATGTTCAACATTAGTGGCTAGCTGAGTCCAGCAAGGACTGAAATCATAGTTGCTTAAAACTGTGTGACTGATTTCATATTTTGTAAATAAACGCCACTACAGTTTATTTAATCCTCATTACATTTTCCTTGCTCATCATTGCACTGCCCACTGCAGTGGCCAGACTGAACCATTCTTATTCTCATTCTCAGTACACCATTACAAATTCTCAAGCAATTGCCCCAACACTGCAAAGAAAATTAAGAGGTCTAGTTAACAAGAAGCGTAATTAGCAAATTTCTGTCATTGTTTCTAGTTGTATTGTAAGACCACATTCTCTCAGATGAATGTGGCATTTACATTTTATTTGTATTGTAAGCCCACATTCCCCCACTACGAATGTGGCATTTACATTTTATTTGTATTGTCAGCCAAACTGAGCCAAGTAATAAATAATAATTAATAATAATAAAAAGTAATAAATAACAAATAAAAATATTATTTGCTTCACATTATATCATTACCATGGAACCAAATGGGGATTGAGCTAAACTGAGCCAAACTGAGCCAAATAATAATTAATAATAATAAAAAGTAATAAATAATAAATAAAAATATTATTTGCTTCACATTATATCATTACCATGGAACCAAATGGGTCATAAGCAGAAGTCCAGAAGTTTATGAATTCTCAGTCTTCTTCGAATTCTTCTTTTGAAATTGGCAATTCATTGTATTTGCCAAATGACCAATTTCTTGAGGGGGATGGACAATAGGACAATAAATCGTCATTATCTCCATCATCGTCTGGTTCAGTAGGCTGTTCTACTGGTGCTCTTGACAATGCATCGGCCAAAATGTTCAATGGCCTTTTGATGTATTGAATTTCGAAGGTGTAGGCCATCAGTTCCATTTGCCATCTGGCCAATCTACCTGATGGCTCGTTCAGTTGCATAAGCCATTTAAGTGCTTGATGGTCAGTATCCCAAGCTTATTCATGAAATCACATCCTAATAAAACAATAGGATGGTCATGATCCAATATTATAAATGGGTGTACTAGGATTCCGTGAGTCCATCTGAAGGGTATTAAAATTGTATCCACTGGGCGGACGTCTTTGACGGCAGTTCCGACTACAATAGTCTTACTCATTTTCTTAATTTCTTTCTCCAAAGCTAAAGCTTGTATAACAGATTTGGCGATGAGACTTCGATTAGCGCCTGAATCAAGGAGTCCATTTAGTGTTCCTCTAGTTGTTTGCAATCGTAATCTCGGGGCATCTAGTGCTTTGTCCAGACTGGTATTGCAAAAAAGTCTTCGAATTCGTTGCTCGAGGGCAGGGTATTCGATAGGCAATTGATCTAAGTAGTCATCTACTTCTAGTGTCCAACTTTGAATCAAGCTGATACAATCTTCAATATCTTTTTGACGTTGTTTCAGTCCCATTGGACGGACTACTTTCCATAAATGGTCTATTTCATTATAATCAGGTCTCGGCCTTGTTTCTTTCGCTCTACGACATTTGTTGGAAAAATACATTGCATCTACATCTGTAGCTGGATCCACTTTAGGCAACAAGTATGCTGCCGACATGAGGAAACGTAATTCAGTTGGTTTGACGTATAACCGCATTTTATCCATCCAACTATTGTCTTCACACCATTTTAACGATTCCGTAATTACATTAGGCCCCCTGATTAAATCTTCCGAGTATTTTAGCGTCTTCCTTCACTTCAAGACTCCGGGAGGGCTGGTAAGGAAACAAAATGAACACGCAACAAAATTAAATCAGAATAGAACGAGCACCTTCCCTGAAGGCGGGTACGACTTGACTCCTCTAGCCGCTGCTGCTGCTTCCGCTGTTGCCTTTACCGCTTCTCTGCCCTCCCGTTGCCTTGCCACTCTAGCCGCTCTTCTTCCTCCCACTCCATATGCCTCTGGCGATGCCTTTCAGTCTTTCAGTCTATTGATTGTATTGTATGATGCTTCTTGTGGAAGTGTTTTGCTTTTGTTGCTTGTAGCATATTTTATTGTGCTTGGTAGCGATGTAAACAGTGGACATATGCTACTCTCGTAGCCCCACCCTTCGAAGCAGTCTTCATGGAAAATATGAGTGCAATTCAATGTAACAATTCTTTCTCCCTCTCATGTTTTCCAAGCGTATGCAGCAGTTCTCTGTGGAATCGAATGGCATAATGTCATAACTTAGTTCTTTTTCTTCTTCTTCTTTGTCATCACTTATGTAGATCACTTGATCCACTCGGTGCGTGTGCAATTGTTGTTCTCTACGGTGCAACTGATGTTGCAACATCACCGATTGTTGTTCAGTTTGACACAATTGTGCTTGCGACAGTCCAATTGTTGTTGGAGAATGTAAATATGCGATTTCACGAACTTGCTGGTCATTTCTTGTTTGCACATATTGGAACATATATTCCATTTCTATCGCCTTCGGGTCACGATTTCTTCATTGGATTGGTTAAGCTGACAGAAGTAGAAGTGGTTGAAGTAGAGAGGGTGAGTTCTTCTCTTTATTTCTCCCTGGTCCCTCAGCATTTCTAGCTCCCTCTCGGCTTGACCCTTGCACCCACTCATCCATCACATCGAAAATATTTCTGACTGGTCTGCGATGTGGTGCCATTTTTGGGTCTAAGTTTACAATCTTGCGTCGGGCGTTTTCTAGCTGCATTTGCGCCACTAGCAACTGCACTGCCCTCTAATTTGAGAGGGAAGGATGACCCTTGGGTCCATCATTGATGTTCTTCGTCCCAGTCGTCTCGCTTTTTCTTGTCTTTTTCTGATGACTGTCTCCTGGCCACATTTTCTGTTGATTTTTCCAACCCTTCAATTTTGTCCCGATGACAATTATCAGTGCCTTTTTTGTAAAAAATGAGGTGGGGGTACTCTAATAAAAAAAAATATTTTTTGTCAATTTTATTTAACATTCATTATTTTATTATCCTATATTATATAATATAATTGTACCAATATTCAGAGTATAAGCCAAAGTTTTGTCCAATTCTCGTCTAATAAATCTTCACGACTTCTCTTCTTGCTGTTAGTATCTGTGGCCGAATGACGTCCTTTGAGTAACCAGCGATCAAAGTATTTTGAAGGATCGAAAAGTTTCAAAGGCGGTCCGACAAGTTTGATGAACAAAAGTGCTGAAATTGTCTTGTCATTAATGAAGCTCTGGTGGGGGTGGCAATTAGGTTCATCTGCGAAAACCCGCGTTCGCATTCACTTGAAGATATTGGAATGGTATTCAAAGTACGTATCAAATGCAATAGTTTTTCTGGATATGTCTTTTCGAGAATGTATTCACGGAATCCACGACAAGTTTCTAATTTCCACTTCTCCGAATGTCAGTTGAGTATTAATATCTTCAGGCCAATGGTTTTGATCAAGTACACGAGACCAATTCACCAACTGCTTATCTTGGCTATCAAGTAATCTTCTTTCGATTGATTCTTTCAATTTTGTATAAAATGCACTTGGGTCAATGAGAGGATCCTTTCTTGAATTTTTTTCGTAAATAAAACTCCACGAAAGCGAAGATCACGTACAGCAGCAACAGCGCATTGGCCTTGTACAGATCAATGTCGCGGTCCCGTAGGTCCAAACTAAATTCTGATAATTCTTGGAGAGCGTCACACATCAATCCTAGGTCCAATAAAAATCCTGTAGATGTGATTTTTCTTTTCAAGCCATCATAAGTGCATTTATCAGTTTTATCTCTTGTAGGATCATGCGTTGCTTCTTCAAAATGATACACAAGGGATTCAAAATTATTCCACACAGCCAAAACTGTACGCAAACTGGATGACACCCATCGGGTACTTAAAATTCTTCCAATTTTCAGCAGCTCATTCCCCAGTAATTCTGCACATGAATGCAACACCGCCGGCGCCATCTGTTCCGGCACAACTAGTGCGCCCATTATTGCGTCAGACCACAGTTTCGCTTTGCAAATAATGCCCCATTCCCCAATGTAAAACTCATTCCAATTACCGAGTGCGCTGCTTCCCTGCACTCTCCCTTGTGTGATGATGTTGCGGATTTCTGTCAGCCTGTCGTTCGCCTGTTGCGCCTTGACTATCCTTTCTGTGGTCCAGTCGATCAGTTCCATGGTCTTTGAGCTGATTACCGCGATGGTGCTGTCCGGAAACAGTCGTGACAAAACATCATAATCATACTTCAGCATCTTAAAATTCCATCTTGTGAACTACGCTTTGGTGTACGTGTTGTTCATTAAGACGGTCATAGGAGTGTAATCCGTGATCAGTGTAAACCGACGTCCTAGCAGATAGTACTTGAAGGGCCTCCAAGTGTATTGCCGGGTAGGCCCATTCTGCTTTGTTCAGCTTTCGGCTAGCATATGCTATGGAGTGCAGCCTCCTTTCGACCATCTGCTGCACAATCGCCCCCAATCTAATCTTGGATGCGTCTGTCTCCAGGTAAAACGGTTCGTCCCAGTCTGGTAAAATCAAGACCCCTTCACCAGGTGGGTTCTCAGCTCCTCAAAGGCAGACTGCTGTGGTGTGCCCCACTTAAATGCCATTTTTTTCTTCAGAAGGTCTGTCAGTGGAGAGCAATTGTTGAGAAGCCCTTTATGAACCTTCTGTAGTAGCCGATCAACCCTAAATACGATCAGATCTCACCAACATTTTTCGATGGCTTACATGTCTCCAGGGCAGCTATTCTTGGCTGTATCGGCCTGATCTGCCCTCCAGATATATCGTGGTTTAGATACGTCACCTTTAAGACCCCCAGGTGGCACTTATTCGGTTTCAACTTGAGCCTGGCTTCGCAGGCGTCACCTTTTGCTTTTATTACAGCTTGGAGACGATTTGTTACAAACAATAGCACCTGATAAAAGGTCTAGAGAAGGCTTCCTTATGGGAACACAAAAACATATGAAAAATAGAGTAATTTAAGAATTAATGAGAAAAATAGAGAATTAACACAGCAATAATAGTAGTAACTATATTAGAAGCAAGAAACAACCAAAATCAATAACCACTATCACTAGGCGCATTCATAAAGCCATTTAAACTTGTTTAAATTTTTTAAACCAGTCTAAATGTAAGATTTTACATGTTAAATTTGACATTTAGACTGGTTTAAAATATTTAAACAAGTTTAAACGACTTTATGAATGCGTCTACTGTAACAGTAATCTATCAGAAAGTTCAATTCCATCACCATGGCAAGAGTCCTACTCTAACAGTTGTTTGCTACTCTAAACACAGGTAAGCTAGGCTTACCCTCATGGATAGAACGATCAATAGTGTACTCACTTCCTAAACATCTTGTTCTTGTTGCATTTCTTTACGTTACTTCATAATATTTGATTATTTGCTTGTTCTATGTTACTCTGATTTAAAGTTACTTGTTTTGCAAATATTTAATTCACTTGTTGAAATGTAATATTATGCGATTTTAAAATTCACTGTTTCTCACCACTTCATACTGTGTGCTTCCATGTTGAATGTTCCTTTTGTGTTCCATTCGGCAGTTCATGCTTCCATCGAATTGATTTGTGTTGATACTAAAAGTTACTTGGAATAATTCTAGTAACTTATGGCAGAAGCTCTAGTTTATATTCATCAAAAGTTTCATGTAGATGATTGTCAGTTGGTTTGTAGTATCTGGAATGTTCCATTTAGGCTTCCTTCATGGTCACCATTTTTGATCGTGTGTTCTTTCAATGATAATTCTGCTTATTCTTATTTGCACAAAACAAAATGTACTTGCCAAAGTTCTGATTTCCATTGACTGCGCCAATTTGATGTATGTGGAATCAATGTGTTCATGATGCTAAGTTGGCAAACATTTTTTTAGGCCCGATGGAATGCTGGCATATTCTTTTGTGTGTTTTTTGAAGAGTTATTTGAGAGTCAACCAGTTGCTTACATTCTGAATTCAAGAGTGATTTTTATTTGTATGCGTTGCTAGGAGAAATCCTAGCAACGTGCATATTACAACAAAGATGTGTTGCTATTATAAACTAGTGGATGCTTGATGCTGATCAGTAAGTGATGCAGCAAGCAAGCAGTATAATGTTATTAATTATCAAACGCTACAATTGGTATAATTTCACTACACTGATTGTTCGTTCCTTGTCGCTGCTTGACTCCAAGATGGCATTTGTTATACATAACAGAAAGAATAGAAAACTTGAGATTGAAATTTTTTCATCCTTTGCCCTGAGAATGGAAATAAATACACAACCAGACATTTGCCATGTCTCTCTAGGCAGAAACAGAAGATGTCTGCCCTGTTTATAATCAGTCACTTTGCCAACCAACACCAGGGGAAAAGATGGGAGCTCTGTTGTTTTGTTGGACAGGAAATTGTCCCTGTAAGTGGATTATTCATAACATGTATGTCGTTGTTTGGAAGAGGTGAACGGCGTTCAAATGTAGCATAAGCTCTGCCAAAGATGTAAACAGAAACTGCAGATTTACAAGAACCATCGTCTAAATTCGCAGCAAAGTTGAAATTGCTCGATTTTGGTAGGGTGCACCCACGATGGATATTCCGTCTGTAATTTAAGTTTTATTTTTTATTCAATCTAAGAAAAATGAACAAATTACTTGTAATAATTTTGAATAATGTTGCTAAACAGTTGTTTCAAGTTGATGAGCAATGCAGGCGAAGTTGGAAGAAGTGACCAAACTGGACAACAAATTGCCGGATCTATCAATTGCTACCGTACCATAGATTCAGAGGTTGCACCGTCTTCCCAATTCAGTCTGCTGAAACGCGAATTTTTTTCTTCAATGTGGCTTCTTTATATTCACGCAACAATGAAGAATCGAGTTGTTGTTGTTGTTGTTGTTGTTGATCTTCCAGAGGAAAGCCAGCACCGGTAATATATTCGAAAAGTGACAATTTCGATGCCGATAGAATTTTGTTCTTATCATTGGCGTGTTTTTTCAAAAAATCATTTTTTAAATATTCTTCCATTACGATAACCGTTCCAACATCGATATTCTTTGTGAAATGTGTTCCGTGAGGGATCAGGCTTCGTCTGTGTTTCTGACCAAATTTCTTATCACTACCACAAATCTTTTTTGATGGCTTCACTCATTCTAGTGTTTGATGTCAAGTTTACATGATAAATTACTCGTCTAATCTGACTTTTACAGGTGAAGGTTTCGTTTGTAACTTGAATCCTTTTCAGTTCCTGGTAGTCTTCGGAGAACGAGAAATATAGTGGCAGGAATTCCTCCCGCCAAATGTCCGTCGCCACTTTAAAACCAGTGTTTGAAATTGGGGAGTAATTTGACCAGTGGTCAAATATCTCTGCTTGTACCTGATTTTGTTGCTCATCCAGAGAAACTGCGCCCACGCTGTTCGGGATGAGGAATCTCCCATCATGGGTCACTTTACACTGATCGTAGGTGAACTGCAGGACTTGTTTGGTCTGTTTGTTGGTAAGCGCATCCAACCCTGTCCCAGGGACGATTCCTAACTTGGGAATATCAGGGCACATGTGGACATTGCTAATAATCCAGATGAAAAAGGCAACGTAAATTACTTCTTTGGACGCTTCGGATACGGCCATATATTTGGCCTCCATGGTTGACAGGGCCACCAATTTTTTTTTCGATTCCCAGGCTATTGCTCCTCCAGCCAATATAAATGTGAATCCTGAGTACGATTTTCGGTTATCTATATCGCCACCCCAGTCCGCGTCGGCGTAACCATGTAATTGTTTTTCGGTCTTTTCGTAGATTATACCAGTTTCTCTCGTTCCCTTTAGATATCTCAATATTATTTTTGCTGCATTCCAGTGATGCAGTCCAGGGTTGTTATTATATCTGCTTCATGAACTTACAGCAAATGATATATCGGGTCAAGTCGAATTTGCCAGGTAAATCAGGCCTCCAATTTATTCTCGATCTGGTTTCTTTTTCATTTCTTCAATCTCAGTTGTGGATTGGGGTTCTATTTTTTTGTTCAATTTCACATTTGCATCGATTGGTGCTGATACAATCTTTGCATTTTCCACACCGAATTTTGTAATTAATTCGTCCATATATTTGGTCTGACTTATCTTGGTTTTTCTGTTTTCTTGTTTTACCTCGATTCCGAGGCAGAAATTCAGTTGTCCCAAAACTTTCATCTTGAATTTGTTGTGGAGCTGCTGTTTGATTTCATTCATCGTCTTCATATCTTTTGTTAAGATTATTAAATCATCTAAGTATATCGCTACTATGTCGATTCTATTTTTGGTTTTCTTCATGAATACGCATGGGTCTTTATCATTTCGTCTCAGCCCCAATTTTTGAGTGAGGTGGTTTCTTAATTTCTTATGTCATTCGCGGCCAGCTTGTTTCAGTCCATAGATTGGTTTTCGTTGTTCACAGACCTTATCTTCTTTCCTTTTCTCGACGAAACCTTCAGGTTGGGCCATATAAAATTTTTCGGACAGGTCACCCTGAATGTATGCGGTGGTAACGTCCATTTGGTGAATAATCTTCTCCTCCACCGCATATGTAATCAGTGTTCGAATGGAATTATGTCTGACTACCGGTGCATATGTTTCTTGACTGCTCCTGGCATCCGACGGCATGTTCTCCGCGAACTCGGCACGAAGCTTGGGCGAGTGTGATTGCCATTTTCGTAACGACAAGTGAGCGTCTTCCATCAACTTTCGTCCTTCGTTAAAAATGTTGATCACCTCGTTTTCCGAATTAAGACTGTCTATAAGATCGTCGACATAAAATCGGTCTTTTATGTGATTTGCGGTAACGGGGAATTGTTCGCTCGAGTCCTGCAGATGTAATTGGATGGTGTCGTTTAATAAGTAGGGACTGGACTTGACTCCAAAAACAACGCGTGGATGCGGACGAACAGTGTGGCCATAATCGATTCTTCTGGCAATGTCTCGACACCATTAACAACCATTGTCTTAACGTTTTCGATGTCGTCCTCAGTCGTTCCCCGTCGCACACGAGCGTGTTGTGGTTATGTTTGCAAACTCTGCACATGATGCGCAAGGAACAGTTTTGAGAGGAATGCCCTTTTCTCAAACACTTGAAACATCGACCGTCCTTTTTTGCGACCTCCCGATGTCCAGATGAGTCCAGGGAACAAGCGTCATGGCGCTTGCTGTGTTCTTTTTAGCAAAAACATGCAATTTACCGTCGTGGCGGCGTTTACCTATGAAGTTCTCCACTTTATTATGGTGCACTAACTCGGCTCGGATGAGAACCAACAACTCTTTTGCTTTATACTTCCCGCCAGGATATTGACGAGAATAATCAAGCGCTATTTGTCGTAGAATTAAACCCAGAATGAGTGGGCACGCGATTTCGTCGACAGCAGTCACGGTCATGTCTGCCGCTCCAAGTCCTCGCACGTGTGATTCACATTTATCATGAAGTTTCTTAAGCGCTTCGGGTTCATTTAGGTTTTTTGCTGGAGCCATTTTTATTAATGCTTGCAAAAGAGGGCTCATCAACACGTCCTTACGACCAAACTGTTCCAAAAGTAGCCCTTTGGCGACGGCATAATTTTCGTCAGTTGGTGGGAGTCCCTTTAGCATGTCAGCTGCTTCGCCAGTGAGGTAAGATTTGAGATACATTAACTTTTTCTTTGCTGCTGATTTTGTGTTTGCATCTGTGCTGATCTCGAAATTTGCCCAAAAATCGGCCCAAATGGCACCTGAGTGCCATCAAGTGTTGTGCGCTGCACGGCAATATAACAAAGTGTCAGTCTTTGTCGCCTTAGTGGTCCCTTGACCACGGGGTCAGCGGTCGATCGTGGAATGGGTCGCTGACCAGTGACCCATGCGTGGGAGAACACTTTCTGGGACACACCCCTAGACAAGCAAGTAATAAAGGCCATAAACCCATGTCGTGTATTGATTGTATATTATGCCACTAGATGGCACTGTATGTACCCACACGTTACCTGTTACGTAACAGGAGG
>JAQIXU010001531.1:0-16780 GCA_034701245.1 Strigamia transsilvanica | reverse complement strand
TGGTGGCAAAATCAAATAATAAAACAGGTAAGATGACATAGGAAAACATAATCGATCATTACAGAATTACAATCAATCAAGATAAACACAAATGATAAATCTGGCTCATGTAATAACACAATCAAGTAAATTAATGAATGAATAAATAAACAAATTAACAATAATCAAATCTAAACTGAAATGAATTCTTATAAACAAAATGAATTAACAAAATAAACATTTAGTGAATCCGCAGATTCCAACACTACTCCACGGAATACTAACATGTTTCATATCATATCAGGAACATATCGCACAAAAATATGAGAGCAGAAGTAACAAATACGCTCCCCAGAAAGCCATTTTGTAAATACGTCAGCCACGTTCATCTCACACGATATTTTACAAAGCTTGAATAATCGGTCACAATACCATTCCGCAAACAATGATATTTTACGCGAATGTGCTTAGTCTTACTATTTTCTACATCGTTTTGGGTGAACTGAAACGCGGCAGATGCATCCACATACACAGTCGGAACCGAAATGGTATTTAAAATTTGACAATTTTCGAAAATACATGATACCCAATAAGATTCCTTTACACAATCGACCATCGATACATATTCGGCCTTTATAGTACTTGTGGCAATTTTCGTCTGCTTCCTACATTGCCACAATATGGGTACTGATCCCAACAAACGCACGTAACCGCCGAATCTCAACGACGTCTCTTTGCAACTGGCCCAGGACGCATCTGAATACGCCCAGAGCTCATCACTCTTACGTGCGGAGAGGTCGATGCATTATTCGGAAGTGTTTATGACATACTGTAAAACCTGTAACAATGATTTAACATTACTAACAGAATGACAACCGGAATACTGCGATAAAGCAATAACAGAGTAGGCTATGTCCGGTCGCGTTCTGGTAGCTAGAAAAAGTAAAGAACCTATTAATGACCTATAGGGAAAATCGTTAACTTCTCGTAATTTTCGCTTTGTCAATAAAGTTCCAATCTGTACGGGAGATTTAATCAAGTTATTACGTTTCATACCGTACTTTTCCGCAAGTTTAGCAATATAGGGCGACTGTGACATAAGTGTACGACCTTCAATGTGCAGAAACTCAACTCCTAGGAGGCTCTTGATGTCTCCTAAGTCGACGATATCAAAATTATCCGCTATTTTTCTGCAATACTTCGTTCTTCATTTGTGTGTCCAACGAAAATATCACTAAATCGTCAACGTAGATAAGAATTACTGCTTTCAGACCGTAACTATATGAACAGTTGCATCCAGGTAATTTTCGAAAATCCAGTCGTTCCATTTGCTACCTGGTCTTCGAACATGGCGTAAAGACAAGCGTCGACCTTTCCATCGATTATACGGAACTTCATGTTTTATTCTTCAATGCGGGAACCGATTCTTCAGGTACACAACGGTGTACGCAATTACCGCCCAGAGTTCATCAGGAAGTCCTGTTTCGTTGAGAATTGAAATCACCCCCTCTAAAATCGTTCTGTTTAGCCTCTCGGCAACTCCGTTCATCTCGGGTGATCCACAGTTTGTTCGCTGTATTCGAATTTCATTATGTATTAAATAATTCTCGAACTTCCTCGAACAAAACTCTCCTACTCTGTCTGAGCGAATGGACTTAATTCGGCACCAGAAATCCTCTCCACACTGGCCATAAAGTCTTTGAACACGCCAAATGTGTCGGCTTTTCGTTCTAAGGCAAAAACCCAAGAATATCTGGTCGCGTCGTCCGTAATTGTATACATAAACCTCGCTCCCCCATAAGATGTTGGCCGAGCAGGCCCCCCACAGGTCCATGTGAAGCAATTTCAATAAATGTGTGACCAATTCCTCCTTATTTTCAGGAAATGATGCGCGGGTCGATTTTGCGATTCTACACGTAGAACACTCGTACTTGTCGGCAAAGTCGGTATCTTCTAGTCCAAATACGTTTGGATCCCGGCCGAGTTTCTTTAGTGATTTGACGTTTAAGTGTCCCATGCGTGAATGCCATAATTTGATGTTTTCAGTAGTTCTCTTATTTCCCAAATTCTCCTTTGCTTGTTGTTTCTTCAATTTCAGCTTTTGTCGCTTTTTCGCTCTTTTATCTCGATCAGTCGATTGCACACTCGTGTCACTGTCGCCCTGCAAAGAATTAGAAATATCGAGATAATTATTATGGTCATTATTAGATTGTACAATCAATGGGTTAGAGAATTTAACAGTTTTATCAGTATTATTTGTTCGGATCCTCGAGGCATTTAGGCCTGATTGCGCAGTGGAAAACTTGCTAAACTCAGTCACGTAATGGAAAATCTCGAATTTTCAACTTCGGTCGAAAAACGCTCGTAAAACGCCGCCTAATTGTCCGATAATTTCGTTCTTGCCGCCATTAGATGCGCCTCGAAAAACTCTATCAAATGACTATTTGAACACCCCGGAAGTATCGACGACGCAGCCGTGAATGCGACGTAAACGAAATTGTAATAATTCTTGAAAATAGTTAGCTGCACTCCAGTGCTTATAATGCCAACAATGTAATTATTAAAACAAACTCACACTTATGAATGGGCCTTTAGAAATAAATAACAAATATAAGTTGCATCAACTGGGAAAATCAATAAATCTAATGCACTCAAGATCAATTGATGCAGCATGTCAAATTTACACTTAATCAAACGTGAACCATGTTTCATTTACACTATATCAACATTATTTACACAAGAATCTTCAGTTTCACTTTCACTCAATTCATGTAAAATCGGTTTTATACTACTTTTCTTGATTTTAACTTGTTTAATCTCGGTTTTTAAATTTATCCCACTCCCAAATGGCATTACTACTTGAGCGTCGGCAATAAAATACAATCCATCGCGCTCTTTTGCTACTAATAAGCCCTCTTTTGGTGAATTTACATAAACCGTAACAATTGAATTATAGAAATCAATGTGACATTTTGTCTTATCCATTTTCGAAACTGATATTAAATTAGCCTGAAAATTCGGTGCATAATAAACTTGTTTAAATTGACATTCACATAGGTCCCCATTAACCGATGTGTGCAAAATAATATCTCCCTTTCCCATTACAGTGGATGTTCCCTCGCCTAAATGTAAACTAAAATGTTTAATGTCCTGATAGTTGTGGAACCATTCACGTTTATAACAAACATGATGAGATGCTCTGCAGTCGAGTGCCGAGGCATCTTCTGTACTTATTGTTGCCAAAGTAATCACCGGTGACTTCACACGCATCATCTTTGGTAAGGCAGAACAATAGTAGACTCCTTTTCTTTTCGGTTTTGACACCGATGGCGACCTCGCTTGGTCATTCTGCGGCTTGCGGTCATCCCTCTCATCTCGGTTTCTATCACGTGAAGAATCTCAACTGTTCTGTCCTCGTTGGCGCAGTCTGCGCTCTCTTTGTTGGTCTCGTTGGTCATCTCGACCTTGTTGCTTATCCGTTGATCCGGCATCCAACTGGTTATAAGACTTTTCTCGTTGGTCACTAAACTAATCTTCGCGTTTGTCTGGGTGAATGCAGTTTCGAGCAATATGACCCGAAATGCCGCAATTGTAACAATAAAAGTCTGTTTTCCGTCGGTTATTACTCGGATTTCGACCAATATCAGTCCTTAATGCCGTGGATTCGTCATTTCTGCGCTCTAGAGGTCCGTGAAGATTTTTCAAACGGGAATATTTGGCCAATAGTTGAGCAGAAACTCTTTGCACGGTAAATTCGATGTCCGACCAATGGTAAATCGAAAAAACTGCTAGCTGATATTCTTCCGGTAGGTAGTCTAGCTATTGATAGGCTCGATGCTCGTCACTAACAATTTCATTCAGGTCCACGAGTTGTTTTGCGGCAATGTCCACTCGAGAAATAAATACGGCCATTTCTTCGGAATTTTCCAATTTTAAATTTAAAAATTCGCGTTTCATTCTGGCTTTTCTCGCTTTGGAACTCGGCTCGTAGATCTGTTTCAATTTATCCCAAGACTCCAAAGGCGTATCACAATCAACAATGCATTGCTTCTTGTCGGATGCCACATGGTGGTAAATATTTCCGAGAGCATTGTTCACTTTCTTGTCGTATTTATCAATTTCTTTCTGCGTTACTTTTGGATCCTTTGGGTCTGGTTTGTTTAGTGTGCCATCAATCAAACCCCACACATTTTCCTGCCATAAAAGGATTTTCATATCTTGTGCCCAGCTGCGGTAATTATCCTGATTTAATAGTTTTATTTTCCGTAAATGCTTGTAATTTCCGTCCATCGTCATTGTTTTGTAGCCGTTGTCACGTTAGCATGCCGAGAAAAACAAACCAAATCGTTAATTAGGCAGCAAATTGTTCAAAACAAGTGTTTGCTTACCTAATTTAGCCTAATAGTTCGATTTTGGGCAATTTTATCCGCGTAATGATGATTTCCAATTTTCGAATTGGGTTCAATTCCAACTCGTTTTTGGCGATGAAATCGTCCCAGAACTCTGGTACCATGTTGATAGGTTGCTTTCTCCTGCTTGTTTGACCGTAACTCACGCATAGCGCTCGTCCGCGCTCCCGTACGCGCTTGGAGGGACGCGGGCGGTTGCTAACTCGATTTACACTCACGAGTGCGCTCGAACTCGGCAATTGACGTGTTTGGACGAGTAAATGGCTGAGCTACTTGCTCATGTAGCCAGAAACAATAAGAGCCATTTAAAAATAAAAATGTCAAACAATGTTTAATGGCAAAAACCAAAAATAAACTAATACAAACTTAAAAACAAAAGGATGAACTGCCAACTACCTGGAGGCAATCTACTTGATTGACAACTCAAACTGTCATCGCCACCTGGTGGCAAAATCAAATAATAAAACAGGTGCTGTAAGCAAAACCGGTTCTTACATGGTTCAATCCAAAAACTTATTTCTTTTGATGCATCCAGTTATGGAGTTGGAACTGTGTTGAAACAGAAACAGAAACAGAATGGAGGCAAATTTTGGCCTACTGCATATGTGGCAAAAACTTTTACATCAGCTCAAAAAAATTGGGCTCATATTGATAAGGAGGGCTATGCGCTCACATGGGCATGTTCAACCCAATCTCAAAATTATAGAATATTTCAGTTTTATTTATCAGTGCCACTTTATCTTGATGGAAAATGGCTTAAAAACTTGACTCAAGATCAAACAAAGAAACTATTTAAGTAAAGTAAACAAAAATATAGAATATTCAAGCAAAAAATCAAAATTTGAACCAAAATTCTTGAATTTTAGCATTTGGTAGGATAACAACGACTTCAGACAACTGCATACATCGATTTGGCATTGAATGTATTAGTTATTTGCATCTTCCAGACGAAAAATTGTCCCAAACTGTTAGCATGCAGTTTCAGATGTTTTACTGTCTTTGGAGAATTTTTTGCTTTTTTAATGAAGGATTTCACTTCATTTCAACTGTTCTCTATTGGATTTAGGGCATTCCAATCCCACTAGAAACCGTTGGTTCCGATTTTCACGTCGAAACCTTTGGAGGACCTTATCAAAAATTGTGCGGAATGTATTAAAGAAGCAATGGATCAACATGAACCACTGTTGTCGTCCACTTTCCCAGACCAACCATGTCAGAAAATCGCGATGGATTTGTTTAAACTGGAGAGTCGTTGGTATTTCCTCGTCACGGATTATTTCTCGCGTTTCCCGTTTATTTATCTGATGTCAAGTCTCCACGAGTGCACGACAATCACCCGTTTGAAGGAAGTCGGGTCATTTCGGCGCCGATCGTTTCGGCGCCTTAATGGAAAAAAAGTAAATTTAATTGTGACAATGTTTGTGGGTCAATTCGGCACCGATCATTTCGTCGCCGTTTGTCTTACCCATGACAATTTCATTGTTGTTGTCCATTGTGATCGAAAATTCGGATGAAAATCGATTAAATACGGCAAAAATAGGTTAGATTCGGGCAAAAATCGATGAAATACAGCAGAAATTGGTTAGATTCGGGCGAAAACTTCACATGCAATGGCTGCAATCGTTGTTGTGGTCGTTTAACACTTTGCGCCAGTTGTATACGCAGCGCAATGACCGGTCATTGTAACAAAATGCACCGATCATTTCGGCGCCATTTCCGGCGACGAAATGATTGGCGCCGAAATGTGGGCGCCGAAATGATTGAACCCCGTTTGGAAGTCCTTATTTTCCGAACAAGGCACACTGGAAATCATTTATAGCTACAATGGCACGCATTTTGGGCTGTAGATGTAAGTTTAGAGGGGAGATGTGTTGTTGGCTGTACCGTCCCTTTGGTGTGTACGACTTCCCTACAGGTGGACCCTGTGTTCTGATTGGTCAACGTCTCTGGCGGGTTATGTATGTACTAATTTTGAAATAATAAACTACTTGTAAAGCATTCAAAGAACATTGGATTTACCCCTTTGGAATGGTGCAACTTTAGAACCTGGCTACGCCCCTGATAAGAACACATTGAACCTAGATTAACGCCAAAAGCGGACAGACTGAAGATAGCAAATCAGTGGCTATCAGTGTCAGTTCATTATGGTGGCGAAATGGAAAATCTACTCTTCCAAACCCGCTGCAGCTTGATCTTTTAATGAGAAAATCTTTCCAATCAACTACCGTATTTCTTCAATTAAAAGTCGCCCTCCTTTACAAGTCGCCCTCGATTATAAGCCGCATCAAAAAACCGCAATTCATAATACAAGTCGCCCTCGATTACAAGTCGCGGCTAATATTTGAAGGCAAATAAAAACAAACTCACACCACGAACACACCATTCCCATCAAATCCTTTGTTCCGAGTTGTTACAACAGCACCAATATACGCCAATTTTGAACACTATGTACACAAAATTTTGTCTACACATTGTTTAGAATTGGCCCATTGGTGCTGTGTATCTGTAGTGGCAGATTCAATTTTTATTAGAAGTCGCCTTCGATTAGAAGTCGCCCTCGAATATAGGTCGTGGCAAAAAATAAAATTTGCAAATAGAAGCCGCGACTTCTATTCGAAGAAATACGGTATTCACATTTTCTTGAATTGATCTACAATTTTTCACCAACCTCGAGTTTCTCGTGCCCAATTTCCAAACATCTCATTCATCGACCTCTTCAGCAATTGGAATTTAGCAAACATCTTAAAGATATGTGTTTGTATTCATTGGCGATAGGCGTGGCACACACTCGTGACCTTTTCTTCTGTTTTCCAATCAGTTTGTTAACACTCGACACGTGGATAATTGAAAATTGCAAATTTTTCGTTTTTTTTAAATATTAGCCAAAATTTCCTCAATAAAATCGTCATTAGGCGCGGTCAATCTTAAATGGATTTCGCCGATTTCACTTATTTTATTTTCTAGAACTCATCCATTTTGCTTACACGTTAAGTGTATTTTGAATGGGATTTTTGATACTTTGTGGACGAATTTGATTTTTTTGAGGAGATTTTGACTATCTTTTGGATTTTTGGTGTTTGATTTTGTCATTTTTAAAGGAAATTTTGATATTTCACTCAAGTTTTTAATTTTTCGGGGTAAATTTTTCACTTTTTGAATGGAATTTTGGTTTTATTTGTGCAAATTTTGATATTTCTGGGGAAAATGTTTAATTTTTATGTATTTTGTGATTTTTGACTGGAATTTGTGGAGATTTTGAATTTTTTGTTGGTTTCTTGGTGTTTGACCTACTGGTACGCCACCATATTGTACTCTACTAACAGTTACACCATCTTAAAAAAATATTTTTTGTTGTATCAAGATGAACTCCACACAGTTTGTAACGCTGCATTCAATTTTTATTACTTCTCAAATACATAACTCAAAGGAAGTGGATCTTCACACTTGATTTCTTCATTTAAACCTCAATCGATCTGCAAAGCTAAGATTTTTATTTTTGTGTTAAACACATCGAGCCAAAAAAATAAATAAAAAAAAACTTCTCGCTCACATCTTCAAATTTATGAATTTGCCGGATAAAAAAGTCGCCGTATCTGCGCGCAACCTTGGTGTCGGCGATATGAATCATGTCCTTATCGATGTAGAAATCCACTTCGGAACCCGACTGGAATTCTCCCTCTAAACCACTCGTCCCTTTCGTCCAAACGACATTTTTCATTTTGTGCTAAAAATTTAAAAAATTTAAAAAATTTAAAAATTTAAAAAATTCAAAAAACGCGCCAATCATTTACTTTGAAACACAGCACGTGATTTCTAAATTCATCTTCTTTCTAATAAAAAAAAATACAAATTTCAAATTAACACGTAAATGATGTAAATAATTCACTTTATCTTACCATATCCAAAAATGCTGCCAATTTCGACATTGGCATGGTCGTGTATAATTTCAAGTAGCTGCAATAGAATACATCGAATTAAAACGTCGTTTTGAAGTTTATTCTTTTAATAATACCTTCTGATCGTCGGAAGTAGAATTTGTTGCTCCACTTCGGCCAAAAACACTTTTAATTGCAACATAAATGGTTCCTAAAACAAACAATTTAATCCAATAAATAATTTTTTTTAGAATAAAATCATTTTGTTCACCTTTTGATAGTTGGCCGGAGGTGCATCGTATGCTGGTGGAACGGGCGACAGAAATTTCGGGCACGCAAATGAGAAACTGTTTTCAAATTCACTCAACTCCCTAGGAATTAAAAACGAGAGAAATCGTTTTTATGCAAATTTAGGATCAAAAATATATGTTTGGTGCAAATTTAAGGTAAAAAAAATATTTTTTACGCAAATTTAGGATTAAAAATATATTTTTAGTGCAAATTTAGGATCAAAAATATATTTTTTATGCAAATTCATGTGCAATTTGGACCAAAACATTTATATTTCGGCAAATTTAGATCAAAAAATGAACTTTGAAGCAAAAAAATCCATTTTCGTGCACATAATTGCATTTTTAAATCCAGAAATTAAAATCCTTTTTCACGCTCATTGCGCATTGCGCATTGCTCATTGCTCACCCGCGCTGCATTTTCAGCATTCGTTCTCCATATTTCTCGCGCAGTTGCGAGTGAACACTTTCATCGATTCGCTGCGGGTGCAAAACCAAACAAATGGCCAACAAGGTGTACATCTGTTCGGTTTGCTTGTTAATCTGCAACCGAAACCAAAAACAAACAAAAAAAGTGTAAAAACAGCAAAAATACCAATCGCAGCAAGCGCGCCAACTACCTGGTCAGTTTGGTAAGTCCGCTGCTGATACATCTGCTTCGTGCGCTGAATGTAGAGCAAAATATTAGAAAATGTTCGAATCGCATCTGCGTAGCGCCTCATCATCATGTAGGCGAAGCCCACGTAATAGTAGGTGGTGATTTGGCACGCAGGCACGCGTGAATACAAACTCTGAAATTCAAAAGTTACACGTTACATTACACGTTACACTTGTCAACAAACTCGACCTACCTTTTTATTCAGTTCGATGTTTTCGAGGACTTTGATTGCTTGGTAGTAGTCGCCCAGTAAGGAATGGAGTCTCAACAGACCGACTAAACTGAAGTATCCGAGCATCTTGTAGAGCGAATGGCAACCGAATTCGCCAGCCACGCTGTCGGGATTGCCTGTGTTGCGAGAAATATTTAGAATTATTAATTTTGTGAAAACCAATTAATAGTAATGATTTTTTAAATGAGGTTGATTGGCTTTTGGTTGGTTTTCAATTGTTTTTAGTCGATTTTCAGTGGTTTTTACATGATTTTCATGTTTTTTTTAGGTAGGTTTTTCATTTTTTCATTGATTTTTAGTGGTATTTCATTGAAAACTATTGAAAAACACTGAAAACAAATGAAATACCACTAAAAACCAGTGGTTTTTACATGATTTTCATGTCTTTTTAAGTAGGTTTTCAGGTTTTCATTGATTTTTTGTGGTATTTAATCCATTTTCATTGGTTTTCCACTGATTTTCTAAACAAATTTAACTGATTTCGATCAATTATTCAGTTTCCCCCCATTATTTTCAAATTTTCGAATTAAATTTCACAATTTCCACATATTCATAATCATTTTGCACGATTTGGCGGAATGCCAGCTCCCGTAATAATTCTTTGTTCCCGTAAATTACAAACCTCCACTCGTGTAAACTTCGAGTTGTCGGTTAATGTTCGACTTATCAACGAGCGAATGCAAAACATTGAGTACGCTGTGCACGTTCCACACCTGATTAAACAAAAAAACAAAAAAAATCCATTTAATTATATATTTCCACATCAAAATCCCCATTTGTGTCCTCACCGTAGGATTGCATCGTAAAACTTCAATTTCCTCTTCTGATTTCTTGGTCAACTTACTGCGGTATTGACTAAACGATTGAAACTACAAAAAAACGCCAATAAATCAATAAACAAGAAAAACACGACAAAAATAACGCGCACACCTGGTATATAAATTCATCGATAATTTCCCACAACCATTGATTCGGCAATTCCAAAGTAACCGGTTGTTGCGTATCTAAATTCAAAAAATGAAATAAAACCTAACAACGAAACAAAAATCACACAAAACTCACTCAAAATAAGATTAAACAAATTGCAATAATTGATGTACGAGTCGAAACGTTGCTGGATCTGCGGTCCACCCTGTAAACAAAACAATAAAAACAATTACGAACAATATTTCATTAAATTCACTTTCAGCGACAAATTACCTGAACTTTCGCGTAAATGTGGCGGTAATACAACTCCTTGTACAGTATCAAAAACACACGATCTAAAACAAACGATTTTTTTAACTTTTTTTCAAAACTTTTTCATCATTTCCGTTTCAACCTTTTTGTACGATCGACGCGATTTCTTCGGCGTCGGGCCACGGAGACGTTTTGTACAGGCGTTCCGTTAGTTTTACAAAACTGAAAAAATAGAATTCAATTTTACATTTTTACAATTATACAATTTTTATTGATTTCGTACCTGTTTTCGTACGCGTTTTGGATCTCAAATAGGTTTCCTTCGTTGATTACCTTGCGAAAATAAACGAGAAAACTTTTCACGACTTCCGGAACACTGAACTGGTACTGGCGCTCGTATTCCAAATCTTGTCGCGGATCTCCTGCGATTGAATTTGTGCATTTTAGAACGTTTATTTGAATAAATTAATCAAGTATGGTGGCGTACCCGAATGCAGGTCAACTTCTGCGCTGACGGCTTCAAAAGCTGTTTCCACTCGTGGATCAAACTGCTTAAGAAATACATGTTTTATTATTTTTACATTTAGAAAAAATTGTGAAATTACCTCTTCTTCGACCACTTCTTCGTACATGTTGATGGTTAAATTGACAAGTTGACAGGATATGCTATAAACGTGCAGTGTGGCCGCGGCGACAAAAACACGCTGGGTTTGGTGTTGATAAAAGGCGAAGCATATAACCACATCCGTAGATTAAAACGAAATTCTAGTTTACTTTCCTGAAATATTAATGGAAAATGAAATAAAAAAGTTAATCAAGCGAGAAACATTACATTTCATATTGATTTTTAATTGCAATAAATATGATAATAAAATAAACGAAGAAAAAAAATAATTTGCAATTATAGCGGCCATTTTTGTACGGTAGCTTACAACATCCAAAACTTGTTTCACTATTTGTTTGACTTGATTTGAAACTTTTTTTGTACCTATTAACATTATTTTTAACTATACAGTTTCAATACTACTGAATTATAATTAAACAAAACTAAAACTAATATTGTTTACTTTAATCAAAAACTTACAGTTGTTGCCTCAAAACTACCGTACATTTTTAAAAACCCACAGCTGGACGGAAAACGTGATTCGACTAATACCGAACGATCCCACCAGGCGAGAAATATAGAATGGATCTCCACCATGGTCCCCAGCTATAAACAAACATTCGAAATATGAGTTCTCTACCTTACTTATGCGTACAGAATGATTGGCACGAGTCCCTTTGGTAACTACACGCAACAACCTAATAAATCGCACCAAATCAAACCAAATTTGCATTTTTATTCAGCGAAAACGAGGGCCAGGCGTGGATCACCTGCAAACTCGCAGGTATTTCCTCGTCCAATTTCGAAACTAATTCTTCAACAATTCTTTCCATTCTCCAACAGGTCATCCGGGTAGTCACGGCGACCTGCACACCGTCGGCCTATCAACGGACGGCGTGCCTTACGTGACTGCATCCGAAGGATTCCAAGTGCTCAGTGTGACTAAAAACAAGTTGACAGTCGCGCACCAAGATCCAAACTGCACCACGACGTTTTACGCGCCGAAAAAATCGTTTCAGGACGTTCATCTGCAAAGTGTGAGACGATTTGACCGATACAAACATTAAAAATTGACCAAATTGATTTTTTCATTGCAGATCGTGAGTTTGGACGTGACGGTCGGCGGACTAGGCGTCTCGGTGTGCACGCAGAACAAACTCAAAATATGGGACGTCCAACGTGGAATTACACGAGTAATTTATTAAAGCACGCGATAAGTGCATTTTGAATGTGATTTTTGATATTTTCTGCAAGAATTTGATTGTTTTCGAGGAGATTTTGGATGTTTTTCGCATTTTTGGTGTTTGATTTTGTGATTTTTGAAGGAAATTTTGATATTTCGCTAAAGTTTTTCATTTTTTGAATGAAAGTTTGGTTTTATTTGTGCAAATTTGGATATTTTTGGGGAAAATGTTCAATTTTTATGGAGATTTTTGAATTTTTTGGGTGTAAAACTGACT
This sequence comes from Strigamia transsilvanica, assembly GCA_034701245.1. Classification (NCBI taxonomy): domain Eukaryota; kingdom Metazoa; phylum Arthropoda; class Chilopoda; order Geophilomorpha; family Linotaeniidae; genus Strigamia; species Strigamia transsilvanica. Next base: position 4,094 of record JAQIXU010001531.1, on the reverse strand, counting down.
CGTGCGGTCTTTTCTTTTCAGCGCGAGTTGTCGGGCCACGTTGGCGACGTTTACTCGTGCCGGTTTTTCCCGTCCGGACTGGTCATTTTGTCGGCCGGCGCCGACATGCAGCTGAAGATCTGGTCCGCCGAGACGGGTCAGTGCCCGGTCACCATGACGGGTCACACGGGAGCCGTGTTGGACACCGCGATTGTGGACAAGGGAAGGAACGTGATATCGGTGGCGCGAGACGGGTCGGCGAGGTTGTGGGACTGCGGAAACTCGACGTGCTTGACCACTCTGGTGCAGTTGAACAATGCCATCAACGGGTGTCACTTGGGATGTCCGGAATCGGGATTGACCGCTCTTTCGAACGAACAAGCGGAAAGTAAGCGCCGATTTGCGAAATTGTCGTCGGTTTTGCTTTGAAATTTGAAGTTTACAGATTCGAGAGAGGTGGGCACCGATGGGAAATTGCTCGTGCTGGCCTGCGAAGATAACCACTTTCGAGGAATTTGCGTGCGGAGTAGACAGAATGTTTTTGCGCACGCTTGCCAGGCGCCGGTGAACGCGTGCTGCCACGTTAACAGCGTGCAGACGGTGTTTGGGTGTCAGGACGGGCAACTCAAATTGTTAGATTTGCGGAACACGAGGTAAAAGTGAAAAAGTTTGTTGTGATTTTTTATTTATTTTTTTAAATTTTTTAGGGTTCCGGTTGACACGTGGTTGCATTCTGCGTCTCCGATTCTGTCGGTTTTGCCGTTGAATAGTGGCTTTGTGTGTTCAAAATGTAATTTTGTTTGTTTTTTTGTGTGTGTGGTCAGGACTAAAGATGGATTCTGGTTACTGTTTGTTGGATATGGCAGACGACTTGTCGCGCTGCATTTCGTACAGACGTTTCTTGATCTCGGTACGATATTATTTCCTCGAGAAGTGATTGGTTTAAAAAAAAAATGATATTTTGGGATTGAAATATCGATTTTCATTCAAAAATGTTGTTTTTTCAGTTTTAAAGTCTCGATTTTCAGTAGTCAGATCGATTTTCAGTCGTAAGATGATGATTTTCAGTCTTAAACGATCAGTTTTCGGTTGTAAAATGTCTATTTTTCAGTCTGCCGGCACAAACCTCCAGACCACACACTCAAATCCTAATCCCGACCAAATTAAACCTTAACTTTATTTTCTTTTAACAAAGTGGACGGAACTTGCATGTACTACGGCCCCAAACTGGACAACAGCTGGCAACTATCGGGCGCCGACTGCGACCCCGTCTACAAAATCGCCTTCGACGAAACTCACCTGTACACTTGTTGTCGAGACGCAACCATCCGAAAATACGAAGTCAAATAAAAAACAAAACAAATCCTCAAAGATAATACGATTGAATTTATTTCACAATTAAGCTTTCTTCATTTTCTTTCTTTCTTCACAATAACCAACGGAATAATACATGATGTGTACAACGAAATAAATACGTCCTCGGCGCGTGTCATTTGAGGATTTGGCGCATCTGCTTGTTCTGTTTTTCGACGCCCAGATTCGCGGTCTCCACCTTCTCGGTGAGGCGGAGTAGTAGCGCGTCCTGGTCCTCGATTTCGTTCCCTAATTCGCTGGCCAGACCCTTGAGGCGACCGATTCCGAACGACATTTCACCTAGAATGGAGAATGAATTTGATCGAATGTTTTCGGGGTTTTTGTTTTCGGTTTTTGATCGTTTTACTGAGATTTTTGTCTAGTTTTGATTGGAAATCTTGGTAGCGCGATTGTGATGGACTCTGAGATTTCTGTCTGGCGCTGGGAGCGTGGAGGAATTCGCGGTCGTCCGTGGTCTCGAAGTCGTCGTAGCCATCGGGAGAGTCCAATCCTCGTGTACGAAGAGCTGGGGGAATTGAGAAATAGTTCGGATAAGGAAGAGATGATTTTCGAGATTTTTTACAGGAATTCGTGGATAGTAAACGGATAGAAATGATTGCTTATTGGAATCAATAAGAACGGGTCCCTAAAATGACAAATTTTTCTTGTTTTTCATAAATTCTTCGAGTTGCACAACTTGTTGATAAATTCTTATAAATTGCAGAACGGATTGAAAAACCGTGACAAGCTTAGATAAAATTTAGATTAATTTAGACAAATTTTTGACATTTTTCAGAAAATTTAGACATTTGTCCAGAAAATGTAGATATTTTTGAGAAAATGTAGGCATTTTTCCATAAAATTTAGACATTTTTGAGAAAATTTAGACATTTTTCCAAACCATTTAGACATTTTTCCAAAAAATTTAGGCATTTTTCAAAAAATGTAGACAATTTTCCAAAACATTTAGACATTTTTCCAAAAAATTTAGGCATTTGTCCAGAAAATGTAGACCTACTTCCATAAAAATTAGACATTTTTGAGAAAATTTAGACATTTTAGAGAAAATGTAGGCATTTTTCCACAGAATTGAGTCATTTTTCCAGCAAATTTAGACATTTTTGAGAAAATTGACAAAACTTTAGGTATTTTTTTTGTGCTAAATTATAGACATTTCTCAGTTACTTCGACAAACTTCTAGACATTTTTGCCAAACTTTGTTGAATCCTATACCTCCAAACATTTTCTAAAAACCCACAAACTCCCAAACCCCAAACCCCTAAACCCCAAACAAACATACATTTCCAAAAACCATCCACAATTTCCTGCCAAACAAACAGATAACCACTACAACAATCTCAAACCATTACCAGGATGTGAATAATTCTTCGCCGAACACTCATTCTTCGAATTCTCCATCACCGACTCCAATTTACTACTCGCCGCCGGTGGACCCGACACATTCGACGGACCCAACTTCGGCTGATCGGGTGTCTTGGAAAAATAATTCTTAATCCCTCCGAAAACGCTCTAAAATCAAAAAAATAAAAATAAAAACCACACCAACCAAACAAAATGCAAAAAAAACCAAAACCTTAATGGAATTAATATGTTTCTGCGTCGTCCTCAACGTCCTATTCGTATCATCCACCTTACTTTCCGCATTCTGTAACTGTTCCCGTTGATGAATCAATTCCTACGCGAAAGAAAATAAATTCGAAAATAAATTCCATACGGTTTAACTCAATCACAATTGACGACACATTTATCTCGTTGTATCCAATTACAGCGAACAAAATCAATTTTAATTCGTTTATTCTTACCTCGGCTGTGGCTACGCCGATATTTTCCGTGTCGCACAAAATGCCGAGCGAGCGCTCCGAACTCTGGATAGTTCGCTGCTCCATGCGACGAATTTCGTCCGAAATCTGCTGCTGTCTGCTGCTGGAGAACTGCGACGACGGGACGGCATCGTTGCCGCCCAGTAGGTAGCCCGAGTTGCCGTGCTTCGGGTGGTTTAGGAAAGTGAAGTCGTCCACGTCGTCGTCGTCCTCGAACGGACTTTTTCCACCTTTGCGTTGTCCGAATCGCTCGAAATCGGACATGTTGTGTTTACTCGCTTCTCTCCTGTCTTTTGTCATGCCACGTGATGCGTGAGTCATTTAACCAATCGGATGATATCACCGCAATACGTCAGTAATGGTCGTCATTTTGCGATTGTGTAGCGGTGGAATTTACTAGATCTTCAGATATACAGGATGTAATTAAGAATTTCTGCATTTATTTTATACTTTATGGACAATGCGCTCGTAACTGCACCGGAGAACCGTGACGGGCTGGATGCGAGTAAATGGTAAAAGTGTTATTGTCATTACCAGACGACACTCGTATTTAAATAAAAGGCGCCAGATTTAAATGTGACGATGATTTTTGAATTTGTCGTTTGAATTGTACTTCTCAAGCGTGTCGTCCGTGGTCTCGAAGTCCAGCAAATGTAGACATTTTTCCAAAAAATTTAGGTATTTTTCCAAAAAAATTAGACATTTTTGAGAAAAATTAGACATTTTTAAGAAAATTTAGACATTTTTCCAAAAAATTTATATTTTTACAAAAAATTTAGGCATTTTTTAAAAAAATTAAGACATTTTTTCAAAAAATTAAGATATTTTTGAGAAAAATTAAGACATTTTTGAGAAAAATTAAGACATTTTTGAGAAAAATTAAGACATTTTTGAGAAAAATTAAGACATTTTTGAGAAAAA
>JAQIXU010001530.1:0-16782 GCA_034701245.1 Strigamia transsilvanica | reverse complement strand
GTGCCATACTTTCCTAAGGCCGTTATAGCGAAATGCCGTATAAAGAGCGGCCGTATAACGAGGGTTGAGTGTATTATCATTTGCGAACCAATAGCATGCAAAAGTGTATTAAACAATGCATTCCACCATACCGCTTCTGTCGCTAAAGTGCTAACACTCATGTAGTGTTAAATCTTTATTGAATGTGCCTAAAGAAATTGTAAAATTTCTGTTCGAACGACTTTTTGTGCTCGGTAAAACTGACCCGGTTGACGACGCTCCGTAGAAGTGAAATAAAAAGATAAATTGAACTCACCTGTAATGAAACAAAAAAAATAATCAATGAAATTAGCTTGCAATAATTTATGGAAAAAAAAAAACACTTTGAATTGGTTTTATTTCGGTTGAGTGAACATGTTCAATCAGATGGATGGAAAAGGAAAAGAGATTCAGCAATGCCTGAATAAGTGACTTAAGCGAGAAATTTTTCCATTCAGTGGTCAACATCTGTCCAAGTTCACACCATTTTATCTGCTTTAAGTTGATGCTGCCAATAATAAATTGGAACATAAAACAGGGAAAAACCGATTGAATAAAAAAAGCACAACAGTAATTATTCAGAGTAAAATGGTAATCAATAACACAGTTATTTGGGTCTGTCAGGATAAATAAAATGAGTCGCTAAGCCAAATGGGAAACTCCATTAAATGCAGTGTTCATAACAGACTGATTGTCTATGTTTTCATAGTTTCCTAGACAACAGAATATGAAATCACTTATTTAATGTAGTTTGATTGCTAACGACAAATACAATCCACCCTGCTTTCTCTAAATTCCATAGACCTTTCGACGGTCAGGAAACCACTGAAGTGATACGCATTAGAAATTTCCATAGTCTTAGAAATGTGCAAAAGACAGTGTAAACAATTTTCTTATTCGCTCTAATTGAAAATCCACGTAAGCGACTTACTTCCCCATTAAATTTGGAATAAACAAGCATTAGGGAGCATTTCTCTCACACTGTCAAGTGTTTGTATTGAATATAGTCCTCAGCTTTAAGCCTACGAATGCCAATTCAAATTGGCACCGATTATTGCTAGTACCGAAGAGGACAAAGTCTACAGACAAACCGATACCCAATGTTAAAATTTCTCCAAATTTCTCTACGTTTCAGAATTTTCTGAAATGTGGTCAGCATGTTGACAACACTGTCCTCTTGCATCCTACAAAAGCACAGGCACCTGACTCTTGCAGGCTTTGCCGCACCATCTTTCGTGATTCGAGTTGAGGTTTTCACATGTGGCGTTCTAGTTGCTGCACAGCAAAACCTGTTGTCAACACGCAGGCAAAAATTTGCTTTTCAATTGTGACCAGTAGTTATTTGCGTTCTGAATTGTTGTGAAATGAGGAAAAATTGTGAAATTTAATAAATATTCATGTGCAACAAACGGTTTTGTGATAGTTTTAATTGTTTTGCTGGAAAGCCAATTTTTGTGGATGGCTTTATATTTACGAAACGTGCCTTAAACTGGTTTTAAAATTTTTAAAAAATTTAAACAAGTTTAAACGACTTTAATTTTTCATTTTCAACAATGCCGATGGATTCGGCACAGTACATTTACTCATCCTTTACACTCTTCGCGTACTGAAAACAGCACGATTTTAACAGCTTGCCTTTATTTTTATTTTATTGCCACAACATCCATTTTCTGCTTTGTCGCCCATGGGCTTCAAGATGAGGAATTACAGTTTCATCGAATAGAATAAAGATTGAATTTCTTGGCGCTTAAAGTCCAACGTTACACCAAATCTAAATTCTGCTGCCATCACTTAGTTGATCCACTTTTGAGTTCATCTTGTTGGCGCATTTTACGACGATAATAAAAGATGCAATGTCAAAAATGCATGCATGAAATATTCAGTGTGTGGTCGGCTGTAAACGACATTGTGAATTGTTAGTCGAACAAGACAAGTTTTAAAGCCTCTCTCTCAACAAACGCACATTAACTTGCACAAAATGTGTCCACATGCATAGTACTGTAATGCTGCATTTGTTCTCAGCTCCTCCAGTACCAGCACGTGACTCTTTAATTAAATTTCTACTTGACTAATGTGCTTTCTCTTAGCAATCGTAATTACTCCGCGCTTCAAAATGTTTAAATTTTTTATGCAAAATTTAAAAAAAATGTCTTCTCTGATGCGTTGCAGAAGCCATTAAAAACAATTTAAGGAAATGTTGGGTTTAGTGTTTTACGGTGTAATAAACTTTTAACTTTACACACATGTTGACTAAGTGCAAGTGAATGACAAAGTTAATTGTCTCGTATTTGCAATGGCGCCCATCATGCGCCCATTAACATGCCCCATTGTGTGGTTTAAACTGAAATTTATTACAAAACTGTTTATTTATTCACAATGCAGATCACTTTTTGTTTGGAGAAGTTTTGCAATTTGCAAATTTATTTTAATTTTTAAAAAGTTTTAAACTTCAGAGGCGAGAGGATCCAGGAACTGTACAAAGGGCAAGCCATTTCAGTCTTCTGCAATACAACCGCGAAGCCTAGACTTTAATTTTGCAAAATACCAGCAGATGCAGTTCCAAAGACTTCTTGACAGCCGCAAAGTCACTTTGAAGACACAAAATACTTAAGTGTAAAATGCTGCATTACTTAACTGGAATGTGTGCACGGTGTTAACATAATAGCTGCAATCAAGCGATTTTTTTGCTCTTCCAAATAGTAGATAGTTAGTAGATTCCTTGGAATAATAAAAAGAGGCAATGCCCCTTTTATCACATGTTTGATGAAGATGGATGTCGTTGGCTGAGCAGGCCACATCCCAACGCTGCCTTTCACCATCCTTTCATTTGCTCGAAAATGACGCTGGTTTAAAAGGAGCTTCTTTCCTTCACTTTGGCAATACAAGTCCTCTCTTTACAAGTTTACTGCTCAGTAAAATGGTTTTATGGAATCTTCGGACCGAAAGCTAAGCAATTCCCATTATCTTTGGGAATGTGGGAACTTGAAAAACGTTCTGTTTGCGTTAGTTTTAATCCTTTATGCAATTAAGCTAACATAACATGCACTATTCCTGTACAAGCGTGGTGCAATAAAATTCAACCAAACTACAGAAAATTTAATAGCTTTTTGGTTGTGTTTTCTCAACCAAAAATGATATTTTTCTGTTTCAATATTTTCTATAAAGCTTATTCAATTCACCACAGACTGACTAAAAATATACACAATTCAAGTATATTTGCACAAGATAAACTCCCAAAATCCCATTCCTTTTCAAAATACAACACAAAAAAGAACTTCTACCCTTTTATCAAATGAAAAAAATAAAATAAAAATAAAAAAAAAAACTCTCCCTCAAAGGCCTTGAGTGCTCCTTGCTTAATATTGACAGGGCATAAATTCTTCACTTGCAATATCTATTTGCCTAAAAGAGGGGGAGAGTCAAGAAAGAAATATACCACTTGCAAGAAATAGACAAGGCCAATGCTTACAATTCCATCTGCCTACAGCACTCTGAAATCATCTTTTTTTCTCTCCTTCCTTTAAGCTTCCATTTCCCGCTTCAAAAAATTCAGCAACATTTCCAAGATATCTACCAACTTGGCCCCGACTGCTGCTATCAGCCCTCAACCGCTTTAAAACCCAAGTCCTACATAAAATCTCATCAAATGGTGCAAGAAGAGAAAATGTTTTTACTATTTAACTATTTGTCCATTTTTATGGCAACTAAATTGGGCATGAATAAAGATAAACAACGCTTAAGCCGTTCCATCTTTTGGATATTCATACATCATTGGAACATGCTGCTCAGACCACTAATTCATTCCAATTTAATCCCTAGGCCGTAACCAGTTGCAGTTTGCAGTTGGTAATGGAGTGATGCCGTCTTATATGCTTCCAATGTGTATTTCACAGCATTGCCCTGTTTTGAAAAGCTTAAGAGCTTTATGAAACAGTACACCGTTAAAGCTCTTTTACCGCATGGTATTCTAAAATCAGTGATGGCAATGCTAATGGAAAAAAGCAGCATGCTGTGTTACCGTTACTTTATGCAAGAGTAGCTTTCTATCGCTTTTATCAAATGCAGTTACTCTAGAATGGCTTGATTTCATTTCATAACCCTTAGAAACTTTCAGTTTGGCTTTGCTTCTCGGCAATACACATTATCTTCCAGTGTCATCTCTAACCAGTGTTGCACGCGTTACTGGAATTTGGTAAGTAGTTACTGTTACCGTTAGTTGGCCAAAAAAGTAACTAGTTGCCCACCGTTACCGTTACTTCTTGGTTGGTCTAGTTATGTTACCGTTACTTTTAATCAAAGAAATAAATATGGTAATTTAAAAATTTCAAATCTAAGCTTTATTTGAAAATCCTGCCAGCAGGACATAGAATCAAAATTAAAAATAAACAATGTACCATGTAGGAAATGCAATGATCTCAATGTGCCAAGCATTTATTTTCAATAATCTCTCTTTATTTCATTGAAATTAGCATTTTTTTTAAATTTGGCTTGTCCTGCCAGCAGGACATGGTGTGCAATTTCAATACAGTACTGTGTGATGACTAATGCGCATATGCAGATCGCAACCTTAAAAGTAAAAAGTAAAAGGAAGAAAAGTGACTTCAACAGTCCCTTTTGTAAAAGTCCCTTTTGTCACTTTCCTTTTGGCAGGAATGAAATATTTTACGTCATTTCCACTGCCCAAAAGGAAGAAACTTTCTAGTGGATGGACATTTATTTCTGCACTGGATAATAACTATTTTGCCATTATTTCCTGTGTAATTTCCTCAGTGAACTGCTAGTACTGTCTACGATGCATTGCAAAATTATAGGTCCAACCAACAGCACTGAACAAATGAGCAAAGTCTAATTTATTTTTCAACTATTTGCCATTATTCTGTGGATTATTCTGCAGTGAACCTCCAGAAAGTATACAATTTTTAGGTCATTAAAATTGACAAATTTATGGCAAGATTTCCCAATACCAGAAGATGCACTAACACCGTGCAAGGAATAAATCGACATAAAAGGAAAACTTCAGTTCTAGATTGCAGCTCCTTGAGTGAACTTCTGTTTGTGCTTGGCTCCAGTGAGCAAGTGCCAATGTCTTCTCAAGTTCCACTTGAAATAACCAAATAACTTTTTACAACATGATTATTGAAAATGGGAAGCAACCATCTCCTTTAAAACAAGCTTTTTCTTTCAGACCCAGCTCTTCACTATGCATTTAGCTTAATCACTTCCCCACTTAACATTATCAAATTCTCCTCTTCCTTCAAATAGTCTCATAATTCATACATTTAGATGAAAAAATGGCACCATCCACTTCAACTGAAGCTACTGAATCCCAGTCTTTGCAATAACTAGGCAGCAAATAAAGGTCAATTAAACTTTTCAATACAATTATCAAATTCCAGCAAAAACCGGTGCTGCTTTTGTTGCAAAACAGAAGCCATCATCAGAGAAAACAGGCTGTCAACAAAGTGTTGAAATTTCCTGTTATTGTCTTTTCAAGCTGATATCTTCGACTAGCACCAGACATATTTCAAAGCAGAAAATCAAACTAGAAATGAAATGTTTCCTGCTGTATAGCTTTGACCTCACACCGGTGATCAATACCAAAGTTTATTTTTATTAAAAAATAATATCTTTAGCATCATATGAGACAATAGGTGCATTGTATTGTAGAACTTGCTTAAACGAATGCAAATAATTGCAATAAATGAAACAAAGGTCTTATTATTTATTAAATGTTCATAAATGAAATATTATTATTACTATCGCGCAGCGCAGTTGGAAAAACCCGCAGAGCCTAGAATATTTACTATCGTAAAGCTTCTATTTTTTTTTTACCTTGACCCCCGGGGTTAGTAATTGAGACCGGGCCTATAAACAGACCCTGCTTCTATAGGCCTAAGGAATTAAAAAAAAAACAGGCTAAAGTAAGCTTAAGAAATCGCAAAATCGACGAAAATAAGCCTTAGAATCACAAAATCGGCTAAAATAGGCCTGAAAATCTTATCCGTTACGGTATTTAAATGTAACAAATTTGTTACTTTTTTGACAGGGCTTATATTGGGACCCGGCTTCTATTTCGAAATTTAGCTCCGACCCCCGGGCTAGTAATTGGGACTAGGCCTATAAACGGACCCGGTTTCTATTCGGAGCTTTACGCTATTTGACCCTTTACAAAAAATGTTTGCCAACCCCTGGATTAAACGCTTTCCCTCGACTTTTTTGATAAAAATCAACTCAAAGTTTAAAATATGCATTTATTCTATCATTACCTGCCATCTTCGGCGGTTAACTGAAGGTTTTGTCCAAAGACGGCAGCTGATCGATCAAAGACGGTTAAATTTGTCTACTGTCTATGGAATGGAGCCATAAATAACTGAATTTGTGTCAAAACATGATTCATGTCTGCTTGTCACAAAACAAAATTTCCCTTTTATATTCAATCAGATCCCAGAATGGAAAAAAAAGAAGTAGAAGTGACAGTGACAAACAGTGAAATCGAATCAGCTATTCGTGATAAAAAAGGACCTCAAACCCAATTGTATATTTTTATTTATCATAAACAAGAACCCTTGGGTAGTTTGAGTTGTGCCAGGTGATATATTAGGACACTGACCCTTTAGTTTCACACTTCACGCTTTCTTGACTCATTTCAGGAAAGGGTACTTTGTTCAGGATTAACAACTCAAGCACTAAGTTGCTACAAGTTTCTGTTGAGTAAGAAAAGCATTCATCTTCAGCAACAACAACAACTTGAAGGCATTTAGTGTTCATCGCTCAACCCGGTGAAAAAGAGCAGAGAAGGGATGCCTTCCAGTGCTTAATACGCTGTTTGCGAAGACCTTATGCAACATTTCAGCGTACAGCTGCTCTTCACCCATTCTTAAAGAGATTCAAGAAAAAAGGAAAGAATCACGCTCGATATATGGACGCAGCAGCAGATTTATTAGTTCTCAGTTCTCGCAGGAGAAGGACTCCATGCAGCGACTAACTCTGGTATTCCTAAAAAAAATCATCGATGTTTCCAAACTTATGCGTTCCACTAGTAGGTCCCAAAAGAGCTGCAAGAATGGCCCCTCAGACCTAACTGTGCATCAAAGCAGTCAGACTTTTACCGGTCGAACTAAAAGATCCAGTTGCTGGGACAAGCCGAAAACTTGGAACATGTTCTTGCGATATCTTTATGATCTTGCTTTTGGCCACATCTGTCTGTGGCACACGCATGTCTCATGCATAAACCAAAACAAGTAGCAGTGTAAAGCAGATACAATATTATATTTTAAATTGTGCATTCCAAAGTTTTGACCAGTTCCAACACGTATTTCAAGCCAATAACCAAGTTTTTATTTTGATAAAATTTGGCCAGAAAAAAAAAAACAACAACTCTTTAGCCAGACAGTTGAAAAAGTACCATTCTTGAGGCCAGAAGAAGACCACCCAGCATTAACCAGACCCAACAGCTGCTGTGTGACACTAAACCATTAAGAAACCATTTTAAATGGTGCTCAACTCACCTGACATGTGTCCAACAGTCCAAAAGATATTTATGAGGCGAATGGCAGTGGACATTTGTGCCCAACCTCATTCATCAAGAGGGTCAAAAGTCCAGCCCCTCCAAGATACACTCTTTCTTGACCCTGGGCCCCAAATAATTACTCCTTGGACTCAAAGACCCCCAAAATATACTTTTGCCACTGGATACTAATTTCAGTGCTGGGAGCCCCATATCTTAAGCCCTGCCTGAAGAAACTAAGTGGAATCTTCAACTAAGTCCTCTTTATCAAGTAAATGCAACAACTAATGGCTTTAACATTGATTTGTTTGGATGGGAAATGTGGCTCATTTCCCCATCAACTCGTGGTGTTAAGATTGTGTGAATAAAGCTTGCTTTTGTATACAGGAAAACATAAAATGTACCATTAAAAGTAGATACTACTATAAAAATAAAAGCATCAACTGAAATGGCTGAAAAAGTAATATTTTTGGCTCTAAATGCACGAATGTTGTGTGCAAATAATCTGCGTTTTTATCTTGCACAACTTACTGAAATTTCCTGTTTATTTTCTTAAAAGCTTTTCAATTTTTGGGTTTGTCAATCACAGTGTAAAATGTGGAGTTTCGAAGTTGACTCTGTTCCATTGTCGTGTGACAAGATCAGGGGCGAGATTAGGGTGTGTGACCCTTTGCTTACCCTCAAGGTTCCAGCAATCCACACAAAATTGGAGCGAAAGTCAGCAATCAGCAGATCGAATGTGTGGGGAAAAGAGAAACTCAAAGAATAGATCAAAAGCCACTGCACAGAGTTCCCAAAAGCCATTTTGCACCAAAGGCAAAGAATGTTGCTGCTCAAACTGGTTCAAGCTAACACTTAAAGCTCCATAGGACGTCCCCCCAATCGACTAAAGGCCAAACTGGCAGGTGACCACCAACTTTTCAACCTCACCTATTCAACTTTTTGACAATTGTTGAAAAATTAGATTTTTCTTAGGACGAAACGCCCTTAAAACGCGTTTTAACTTCCCCAATTCTAAAGATTATCATATGTTGTTACAACGTTGAAAAAAAAAATTTGGTCTGAATGTTGCAAACATGTTGCATTTTTGTTACAATATTGAAAGTATGTTGTATTTTTATTACAATGTTGTAAATATGTTGAAAATATGTATTTTTGCTACAATGTTGTAAACATGTTGCATTTTTGTTACAATGTTGTAAATATGTTGAAAATATGTATTTTTATTACAATGTTGTAAATATGTTGAAAATATGTATTTTTATTACAATGTTGTAAATATGTGGTCCCGTATTTCTTCCATTTGTCCGCGGGCCTCCACTAGCCCGCGGACCTCGAATAACGCGCGGGACTAATGTCACGTTTCCGAACGTATCGGGGGAACGTATTCATCAAAGTAAGTCGAAATTCATGAAAAATTCATCGAATTAAGTCGAAATTCTTGACAAATTCATCAAATTAAGTCGAAATTCATGAAAAATTCATCGAATCAAGTCGAAATTCTTGACAAATTCATCAAATTAAGTCGAAATTCATGAAAAATTCACCAAATTAAGTCGAAATTCATGAAAAAATCATCAAATTAAGTCCAAATACATAAAAAATTCATCAAATTAAGTCGAAAATCATGAAAAATTCATCAAATTAAGTCGAAATTCATGAAAAAATCATCAAATTAAGTCCAAATACATGAAAAATTCATCAAATTAAGTCGACATACATGAAAAATTCATCAAATTAAGTCGAAATACATGAAAAATTCATCAAATTAAGTCGAAATTCATGAAAAATTCATCAAATTAAGTCAAAATACATGAAAAATTCATCAAATTAAGTCGAAATTCATGAAAAATTCATCAAATTAAGTCGAAAATCATGAAAAATTTATCAAATTAACTCGAAATCCATAAAAAATACATCAAATACATCGGGGGAACGTATCGAGGGAACCAATTCGGGGAACGAATCGAAAACGTATCGAACGAACGAATTCTGGGAACGAATCGAAAACGTATCGAAGGAACGAATTCTGGGAACGAATCGAAAACGTATCGAACGAACGAATTCTGGGAACGAATCGAAAACGTATCGAACGAACGAATTCTGGGAACGAATCGAAAACGTATCGAACGAACGAATTCTGGGAACGAATCGAAAACGTATCGAACGAACGAATTCTGGGAACGAATCGAAAACGTATCGAACGAACGAATTCGGGGAACGAATCGAAAACGTATCGAAGGAACGAATTCTGGGAACGAATCGAAAACGTATCGAAGGAACGAATTCTGGGAACGAATCGAAAACGTATTGGGGGAACGAATTGGGGGAACGAATTCGGGGAACGAATCGAAAACGTATCGAAAGAACGAATTCTGGGAACGAATCGAAAACGTATCGAGGGAACGAATTCTGGGAACGAATCGAAAACGTATCGAAAACGTATCGGGGGAACGTATCGGGGGAACGTATCGGGGAAAATTTTTCCCGTTTGTAATAAGCGGGGTTGACAATTTTTTTGCATATAGCGCGCGGGTGTATTTTTATTACAATGTTGTAAATATGTTGAAAATATGTTGTATTTTTGTTAAAATTCTGATAATATGTTGTATTTTTGTTAAAATTCTGATAATATGTTGTATTTTTGTTAAAATTCTGAAAATATGTTGTATTTTTGTTAAAATTCTGAAAATATGTTGTATTTTTGTTAAAATTCTGAAAATATGTTGTATTTTTGTTAAAATTCTGAAAACATTTTGTATTTTTATCAAAATGCTTCAGTTACACATAACCAAACAAAAACTCTAATGACATTAACCTGAAACTTTAATCATCCAAAAGACCCCACATGGCTCTGTCACATAAACAAATGCGTGCTGACCACTTCCCATTACAATCTCCAAATTCTCACTGTCACAACAATGTCTCAAAACATTAATCACCCAATGCGACTCAATTTAAAAACAGGCATGCTTGACCTATCATCACCTCACACTACTCTAGCCCTAAACTTATCGAGAAAAATGCCGTTCATTATCAGTCTGACCTTGTCTAACACGTGACCGCAGACTCCTATGAACCATGTCTCACCTAACTTTGCATTCTCACACCTTGAACCACACAAGTCACGCACGTTTCTCAAGCAATAACAAATTTTACACCAACACCGCGAATCTTTTTCATTTAATACTAGAGAAAATTCAATGGTATAACCCCGCTTTAAATTTTTTCCTTCAAATTCTCAATTCTTCGAAACACTTTAATTCCCGAGACCTCGAAAGACAAGTTTAACGGCCATTCCTTCACCCAAACTCAATAACGTTTGCTGTCAATCACCCTGGGTTTCTCTAGAATGTTCAAATTGAAAAGAAAAAACATCAAATAACTCACAAAAAAAAAAATCAGCCTTTTAAAACCATTTATTGTTGATAATTTCAACAAAAAATGTCCCATCCACAAACAAGACGGAAAAATAATATCATAATCTTGGGCAAAAGTGCTTTGTCCACGACCAAAATGACACGTCTAGAAAAAATGGGTGCCATTCGCAGACTCAAATCCTGCCGCTAAAAGCACAACATAAAAAAGGGAAGGCAAAAAAGGAAAAAAAAAATGGAAGATCACAAAAAGAGCAAAAAAGAAAACTGTCACGTAGCTCAAATGAGTCATATACGACACCTGTAGTGCCAGTAAACCCGGTTCCACGAGCATTAAACCCGGTCTATAGGAGCAAACAAGAAACGGTTATTACCTTGCCTCTTTGCTATCACAGTTGTCTATGAGCAGAGGAAACAGCCAGTCATAGGAAATAGGAAAAATATAGAATTCCAACAATAAATTACTGTTTGCTTTTAGAATTCTGGACAACTTCATGAATGTAAATAATTTACATATGTAAAAAATGTAAATCCAAAAAGGGTTTATTGTTTGGCGCTGTGTGTCGTACTTGAATCCTATTGGGTACTGGTGACTACCTGATTGCAGAGAGCCAATTGTAGCGTCAGAAGAATCCCTTTTGGGCTCCGAAGTCAGGAACCTCTAATGATATAAAGGCGCCCCTGTGCGGATTCCAGTCTGCGCAAACGGTTTCCTAATTCCAGTCGTTGCTTTAGCAGTATTAAGCTTAATGCTAAGCCTAATAGTGCTAAATTAAACTAAATAAACGGCAATACAAGAAAAGTAATTTATAGCATGGTACCAAAATATTGTTGATTTATTTCCTTTGCGTGCAACAAGCTTGACGGTAAGCAAATATCGAGCTGCCGGTACGCGAGAAGTGGATTTTGAATGGGATTTTTGATAATTTGTGGAAGAATTTGATTTTTTTGAGGAGATTTTGACTATTTTTTGGATTTTTGGTGTTTGATATTGTGATTTTGAAGGGAATTTTGATATTTCACTAAAGTTTTTAATTTTTTTGGGAAAATTTTTCATTTTTTGAATGGAATTTTGGTTTTATTTGTGGAGATTTTGATATTTTTGGAAAAAATGTTTAATTTTTATGGATTTTTGGTGTTGGATTTTGTGATTTTGTGATTTTTGACTGGAATTTGTGAAAATTTTAATTCTTTTTTGAATTCTTGGTGTTTGCCCTACTGGTACATCACCATATTGTACTCTACTAACAGCTACACCATCTTAAAAAGATTGGGAACCTCTGGCATATAGCATAAAAATAATAATGATTTAACTAGTATTTGCCATTACTAAGTGGCATATTCCACAGCAAACTGCTAGTGTTTACTCAAAGTCTATTGTAAGTGAGAATAAATTTTTCCTTTAGTTCCTGCACTTTTCTAAAACTTTCCACACCACAATAAAGTGCAAAACTTTCAACTCCAAATTAATTTCATCCATCTTTAATGCTGTACAGTATGCCTCAATTATCATCCATTTCACACTAAATTTATCACCTTAAACTCTTTAAAACATTACCTACTTAGCAGAAAGAAAAAAAATATGGATTTTCTCCCCTTTTCACAAACTCTCTCCTGTAAAGGTAACTCCATTCTTCCTCTAAGATAATTACCAAGATTAATTTCAATTCTTATCAAAAACTTTTCCCAATAACATAAATTCACAACTTTATCATAAAAACAAATTTATCACAATACTTTTGACATCTTTTACACCTCATTCAACCTTGTTCCATTTCTTGCCAATATTCTTGCTTCACTACATTCCATCTTACTCATAAACCATTTCCAACATACCACAATCACTGGCTTTCAAAATGTTGTTTTCAAAGGAAGTTCAACTTCATTTCTTCACCATCCAAAAAGAAGAAGCAAAAAAAATAAAAAAAATTACCTCAAGACCCCCTGGTAAAAAGCACTTCCTACAAACCAGTTTCCATCAATTCCACACTTGAAATTCGCCATCCTATATCCATTACTCGATTCTAGCAAAAGATATATCCAATTTAAACTAATCTACTCAACCTTTTGGTATTTAACCTGGAAACTGCCCTACTCTTTTGTTATGTTGAAGCAAATTAATTTGACTCATTAAACAGGCTAAAGGGAGCTGATTAGTGGCCAACCACAACAGAAATGTGAAACCTAATACAACTTGATACAAATTTATTGCAAAAAAGATTCTTAGAGAAAAAAAAAACAAAGCAAAAATACAGAAGTTGGTACACCCAACCCTCGCTTTACGGCCTAGATACGTTCCGGAAAAGTTGGCTGTAAAGCGAAAAGTCATACACAGAAGATTTTCTTGACTTTTTGGCCGTATAACGAACATTGTGGGCCGTAAATCAGAAAAGTGCCATACTTCCCTCAGGCCGTTATAGCGAAATGCCGTATAAAGAACGGCCGTATAGCAAGGATTGGGTGTATCAGAAGCCGTCCTGGATTACGACCAGAGGTTGATTGACCGATAGGGCAATCCAGCAAGTCCCAAAGAGCCAACTTGCCTATAACAGGACGGTTGTTGGAGGCAAATGTCCAAGAAATTTTTGAAATGAATAAATTTACAATAAATGGACCTATTTTTACTAAGATGCTTGACCGATATTCCTCCTCAATAAGGTTGACAAAGACATGGGTTTTGAGTTCCCCAAATACCCCTTTTTGAAATTTCAAGGACGTTTGACTCTTTTTTTCGTATTGCATTGGTTGGACGAAAAATCCAGAATCATAAATATTGTTGATCACGACAACTTGGGATCTCTGTACGGTCAACGCCCGCGTCTGCGACCGTACATACACAGGAAGTTCCAGTACCTGAGCGCCTTATACGCGCTCTATGTTACTCAGTATCAAACCTGTTTCAGTGACAAGGTTTCCCTTTTTTGCTGTTTTTAAATGTCCTGGGACATTTTTTTTAGTTCCAGGCCATCAGGTTTGTCACGTGTTTTGCGAAAAATCAATTTCCGTTAAGTTTGTGTCAAGAACTCCAAAGAAATCAATAGGATGATGAAATGAATCCACTTTTCTAATCCTCTCATTGTTTGGCTGTTCATCCCAATAAAGTCGGAAAGCCATGCCAAGTTGAGCAGGAGAAACAAGTTCACTCGATGCCAAGAATCCTTCAGTTTATGGGTTGAAAAAGAATCAATTGGAGGCCCCTTTTTCTCTTTGGCTTCTTCAAAAACAATCCAATTGCAGTGTGGACATGAGTAATCAAAATGAAATACAACTTGTCTTTCACAAACAGTTTCAACTTCTTTAATTACTTTTTCTTTCTCTAATTTATTTGTGTCACTTGGAACAAAATTTAATTTTAAAGTGCGTGATTTCGTGTTTGCTTAACATTGCTTGAAATGTTGGGGAAAGTTTTCAGTCTGACATGTTCCAATTGTACAATCCATAATGGATTTTTTTCTATCCTCACGTCTCTTTTAAACATTTCAATTCATGTCTACGCTAAAAAAAGAACATTCTACTATTTGAAATATTGGGTAAACGTGCATGACAACTTAAAACTAGGTATTACTACAGGACGCATGTACTATCGCAAAAAAGGAACTCGCAAATCCAAAAATCGCGATTATATATACTGCGAATCTGCATACCGCAAATCTGGATATCGCAAATCCAGTATACCGCAAATTGGTTTTCCGCAAATTTTTTTTTTTTTTGCGCTAAAATGATCATTCGCTAAAACAAACCGATCACTGCAAATTTCGCTAAAACGAAATTCGCTAAAGTGATCGAAGTGCAGAGAGGATCAACAACAAGTAACTGAATGGTACAAAATATGTGGGCTAATATACCCAATCGCTTGTGCACATACAAGATACGCATCAGCCAAAGCAAATTTTATTAAACACTAAATTGCGATTAATTCGCGATTCTACAGACTCGCGATATCCAGGTTTCGCAAGTGATGGGTTTACGATTTGTGGATTCGCGATATAAATCACGAAATTAAAAATCGCATAATTGGCAATTACTTTTTTCGCGACATATGCGCCCCCCCGAGGGACATGCTGTGCTATGATACAGAGAGGCGGCCACATCAGGCGGCACTGTAAGGAGGCAGCATCAGCAGCGAAATCAAAATACACATCCCTAATTAACAAATTTGCTAAAGTTAAAGTTAGAAGGGTAAAACTGTAGTAGATCTTTGTAGTTGATAGTTGATATCATTATTTTAAAGTAGCTTATATTTTCACAATAAAAATAGCATTCGTACATTCTGTGCAGTTTTTTTTAAAATCACAATCGAAGGTTATTTTAAAGAAAAAACATTTAAGGGGCGGCATTTCGAAGACATGCATCATACTGAAAAAATCAATCACAAGGCACTGGTGCCTCCCCATTACTATTCGTAAACAACAAACTTAATCATTGTTAAAACCAATAAAATTGTATTGACACATTGTTTTCATTGCTAAAACCAATAAAACAATGGATCAATTGTACCAAGCAATTTTTCCATTACTAAAATGTATTTACAGTTGCATTTTAATCAACTTGTGTATTCAAAACCACAACTTTATTGTCATAGACCAAATAAGTTTCCATCCAATAACTTTTTCTTCCATCTCCTTGCCTCCTGCACAAATGCCTGCTATACCAAAATCAAAATTCCAATATTGAAATACCAACTCTATCATTTCCCCAACCTCCACAACTGTAAAACCCATATTGATAAAGCAGCAAAAGAAGCAAATTCTGACTACTATGTACACAACTCAATTTCCATGTTTTCCCTATCATGTTGTACACAAGTCCATCTCTTTCCCAACTCTGACCTTGGTCCTTGGAGACATTCTGTCCAGCACAAGCCCTCCTGGAGATTTAATCTTGTGTCAATGTCCACTCCTTTTATACTTCACTCACACAAAATGGAATCCAGGCTCACAAAACTACAAGTGCAGCTTTATATCATTTTTTATTAAACTTATTATCCCCTAATTTGAAATAAAAAAGAGGTTTTACCTTGAATATTTATGCCAAAACACCAACCAAGTGTGTTATTAAGGCTTGACGTGCATGTCAGTGAAGCGAACACGATAATAATATTCAATCATTGGAATTCTCAGAATCGAAGCGTGACCTTTAGAAAGTGATTACATTTCGAAAATAATCTTCTATTTCAACACTATTGTTATGGGAAATTGAGATGGTGAAGTATCAAATTTTGTTTTATTTCAGCTGCAATATTGTTTGCAGAAAGTGCAATTTCGCAACTCCAACAGCGCCATTTAACGCTCGGCACCACAAATTGTAACTCGCAATGTGCCACTTCTAATCCGGACAACATTTCAATTTCCCGCTTCAGAAATTCTCTTCGCACTGTGGATGTGGCTGCTTATGATGATAGCATTAAACGTCTTTTTCTTGTGCATTTCAAACATTTTCGTCCAACTTAACTCGAGTGGAATAAACATCAAAAGATGATGTCATAAAATGGAATTCTAAACACAACCACTAAATCTAGCGTGCGAAGTGTTTCTTTTTCTCGTGGGTTTCCTTTATGTAGTGTTTTTGTTACACACTCATTCAAGATGTTTTTTAGTTGGTTGAAACTTGATTTGTGTTGGAAAACGAAATTTGAATCTTTGACGAAATATAAATCGATTTTTTCAACAAAAAAATGTGTATTTTTTAAAAATAAATGAATTTTTTTAAAAGTAAGTGTGTGCAGACACGTAGCTTCAAATTTTGGGCCCCCTCTTCGATTTTTAGGGGCCCAAAAATTCCAACAAAATATAAAATAAAATAGATTAAATTTTTTTTTCTTTATATTTTTTAAGATTTGGGTCCCAAAAAAGGCTGCGCAAAGGGCCCCAGACTGTAAAT
>JAQIXU010001529.1:0-16790 GCA_034701245.1 Strigamia transsilvanica | reverse complement strand
TTTGACGCTGCGCTGTTTTGACGCCGTTCTATTTTGACGCCGCGCCATTGTTTCCGCGCTGTTTTGACGCGCGCTGTGTTGTTCGCGCTATTTTGACGTGCCACCGACGTCAAAACGGGCACCTGCACACATAAACAGCGATTTGTGCCGCGCTGACTAACCGGAACTCGTTGTACAGCAATCCTCAGTGGAAATTCCTCATGTACTAGTCCTGTATAATTTGCACATTCAACTTGACCATTACTCGGGGTTGTTACTCCAAACTAATCGAATAAATTATGAAACTAAAAATAATTAAACACGAACATAAATTATAGGTAATTATGTGTTTATTTTGGCCAAAATTATTACAAACCTGTTCTCGTCGCCATTTAAAACAACTTCAACATTGGCTCACGGGTTCATTAATCCAAAAACAGTAACTTGAAAAGAGCACCTAAAAATCAACAAAATGGATTAAAATTTCCCCAATTTATCAAATAATTTTTTTTCCCACTTTTATTTCATTCATAAACGACCCCTCGTTTAGGCTAAAGGGTTCGACAGTTATTCCAACTAATGGCGGCCAAATTAAAAATGTCTCGTGCAATGCTATCAAGGCAGTTAACGATAATGATGGTAGAATGATAAATTTCTCGTTCCATGGCGTGACATCGGCATATATTCACACATAGCACTCCGTTAGAACGTGTCATTAGCATAATTCTACCCGACACGGGTGTTTTTCACTAAAAATCGACACGAATTGAGACAACTCGAATGAATATTGGCCGCCATCTTCACGCACCCGATGCATTGTGGGATTGTTTCTACGTAGCAACCAAAATGGCGGTATGACTTATAATACCGAAAAAATCGAATGAAATAGCGATTTTTACTCATTTTAATTTCCCTCGCCATTGTTTTCGGTGACCATATGGCGTTAGTCACAGTGCAGTAGTCAGTCCCCGCTTGCAATTGACCATCAGTAATAAAATTTATAACCCAGATGGCGTTTTATCAAACAATCCCACAGCGACATCTGTCATTTCACAATTTTTCATTATATTTATAAAAAAAAGAAAAAATTCCTGTAATAAAATAAAATTAAGAGACGTCAGATGTTTTCCAGCTCCAGATTTGCTATTTTATTGCAAGCTGTTTTACCTTGGCTTTTAGCATTATATCTTTTCCCCCAAAAGGGGAGTGAAAAACGGGGGGAAATGGGAAAATGGGGTGACATGTGAATTGATGGTATATGCTGTAACCCCCATTTCCAAATTTTAACAATTTTTGGCAATTGTAATATCACCTTGCAATCGCCCTTTTACGCTTCCAAATCGGTCGATTTAATTCGGGAACCCCAAACTGGGCTTAATTAAAACATGACTCAACTGAATGGCAACAAATTTACTCTCCATCGCCTTGTTTATTCAATATTAAACTCCCAATCCGCAAAAGCAACTCTCTTAATTTACGCGCTTATTAATTCAATTTATAAATATTTACCTACAAATACAATTACCAATTTCTCCTAAAGCAAACCTGTGCAACACACTTTCATCTATGCAAATGTGCACAAAAAATGTCATCAAATGAAACTTTATCCATTTCTTTCCCGACATCTTGACCGTATATCGAAAATTGTAGGCCGTAAATCGAAACTTAGCCATAATTACACAAGACCGTTATACCGGGCGCCATTTGCAATAATCTTTCCTTTGCACATGCGCAGTTTGGGAATAATTTAATAAAAAAAATGGATTATAATGTGTTGCGTGGAACCCCGTTTCCGTCGCATTTCGCCTTTAACAAGCACAAAAAACATGAAAGCACCACTTCACCCTACAATTTTGACCCTCCCAAAACATTTCTTTTGGCATTCGAAGCGCTGTAGACACGCACCGAATGTAAAAATTCGCTTGACAGATCTGACTTTTCCTTTTTACAAAGCCGGTTACCTACAAACACCTTTCTGCGAACTACAAAAGGGAGGCAAGAACAACACTGAGCACAGTCAGGGGTCTGGTACAGTAGGCCCTGCAGTAGGACCACTCGTGAGTCAGCCTCAATAAATTTGAGCGTCTCCTCGCCGAACCCATTCAACGGCCTTCTGCTGGCGTGGCCATGCCTGTCACGCGGATAAAAGTGTGTGCCCAAGAGTGAGTCCCGTGAGGTCGGACGTCCCGCCTTTCGCTTCAAAAGGGCCCCTGCCATCTGTTATTCACAGCCCTCCCTTTTGAGCGTGTTTTAAGGCCAGGTTTTGTACTTAACGAAGAACCGATCAGCGTTTAACAGACCGACTTTGGACTTGGCCTTCTACGCACACACTTCGTAGTACTAAATCTTCTGTTTATCACGTAACTATCTGTTGAATGTGATCAATTAACACTTTTTATTTCGAATAAAAAGTCTTTTGTCTCGATTAAACTGCGTGGGGAGGAGGATTGTTGATTAATTTTATTAAATCTCAGTTTGAATCGTCCATTTGGTTGGTTTTAGTGCTGTTAAATGGCGTTTGGGAGTGTTGGGTATTGGTGGGGTGGTATCGTTCATCGGCTTTACATGAAATGATTATTAAAAGTTAAATTCCTCTAGCTAGCTGATAGAATCTCGTCACGCCTTTTGCGGAAATATGGGTCAACATTTATGAGTAATTACAAAATGTTGGGTGTTCGCTTGGCCATACGTTTCCTTCAATTTATCGCCGTCTCTCGTTGGGACTATGATTTGTGATTCAATAAAGAACACAATGGAGTCGAGTCATGTCTGAAAATTCATCACCGATTCAAATTCAATTCATTTCTGCCACTTGTCTCGTCAATCATACATACACTCTGCATGTCCAGTTGGAGGGTTGTTCAGTTTATTCGCACGTTACCTGGATAAAATCTATAGATTTTTAACACTTTTAAGGCAATTTAGGATATTTCGCCATGTTGTTTTTTATAAAAGGCGAGAAAACGGAAATTCTCATAGGAATTTTCTGGAATTTTTGGAAATTCGTGATTTGTGAGATTAAAAAATGTTTTCAAAACTAAACAGGCGATTTATCTTTTACGTGTTGGCAAAAATTAATCAGTTTTTTGAAATTTATTTCGAAAAATCGCACTGGGCCAAATTGGTTTTTATAAAACGTGATAAACGGAAATTTCCAATTCGTCATGAAAATAAATCAAAAAAATATTCCTTTTTTTTTAAAAAAAAAAAAAACAAAAAAAAAACACAATTTATTTTTAATTTCAAACGGTACATAAAATTTACACACAACACATGTTACAACAAATTCTTACACAAACATTAAAATGATTTATTTAATTCCCAAGGTCTGTCCCGGTGCCATAAAAAGACCCATCGTCAGTTCTATCGTCTCTCATTTGTTATTTACTTTTTTCCACCGACTAAAAGTAAAAAAAAAAAAAAAAAAAAAGAAGTTCCTTAACTCCTTTTTTTTTTTCCTTCTTCGATTTCTTTCTGAATGACATTCAATTCAATCGGCATCGTAGACAAAACCCCACAGCGCTCATCCATTTCCGTCACGGTCGGGCCTTCTCATTCATCACCACGACCACACATTTCACAGAGGGACAGTTGAGAGCAGGCCTCTTCTAAATTATGACACCCCTTTAACCCACCAGCTGGCGCTGACTGCAACTCGCTCAGTTTTCAACCATTTTGTTTTCCTTTCTCCTTTAATTTTTCTATTAGTGGGAATATTATTTTTTTTTTGTCTTGGGAGTAAACTCTTCTCTTCCTCGAATATGACATGACGTTAAGAAAATTTTCATGCACGAGGCACGTAACAGAAAAGCAATGAAAGACACCAGGGGGCCAATTATTATTTCCTTAATACTTCCTTTACATGTTATCCTATGGTAATTAGGTTTATGTTTCGGAATAGGTTTCTTTAAAAAACCCACACCAAGTAAAATAGATGGATTCTCTAATTTGATTTACTTCCTCATCCCCAAGATTCCATACAATATTCATAGTACTGAGAAAACAAAATGGCTGACAGTTACAGAGCTGCCAGGAGTGTTTAAAGATTATTTTCACACTTCAAGATTAATTTTTTTTTCGAAGGAGGTTTATATTTTTTAGCCTGAAAAGGCCCATAAGTGTGCCAAAGTGTTGTTTTGCGCGTAAAAAGTATTTTTGCGTCTAAAAAGTGTATATTTTTGTGATTAAATTGTATCTGCGTCTAAAAATGGCATTTTTTTAAAAAAATTGTGTTTTTGGGCCAAAAAGATATTTTTTAAAGCCTAGATAATGTATTTTGGATTCAGGGGCCTAAAAAATTAATTTTGGGCCCCAAAAATAAATTTTTGCAGCTGAAAAGTGCATTTTTGCACATGAAAAGTTCATTTTTGCACCTGAAAAGTGCATATTTGTACTGGAAACTAGCAATTTTGCTTCTAAAAATATTTATTTTTGAACCTAAAAAGTCCATTTTTGCATCTAAAAGAGTCATTTTTGCCTAAAAACATTAACTATTGCACCTAATAAGTGCATCCATGCCATTAAAAATGCATTTTTACACGAACTTTGTTTCTGCTTTTAAGTGACTCCCACAAATTGCAATTAACCCCAAAAACTAGCTACATAAACGAAAGAAAAACTTTGCAATTTGTGTGCACTGTCTTTTCCCCACGACACATCATAAAAAATTCAGCGATCATGAAGCTTAATCATATACAGGCACAAGACAGAAAAAATATATAAATAAATAAACGTAATAAATGTAATTACCCAAAGAAATTAAACTTTTTTTCCCCCTCCTAACTTTATTGAACAAAATTTGATTTATAACTTTCCTTAATGCAATTAATCCAAAAAATAAAAAAAATAAACAAAAAATAAATTCCAAAATTCCAAAATGGCGTTTAGACCGAGCTAAGATGCCATTTCTCTTATCCTGCTTATGTTCTCTCCTTATTTTTATTTCCTCCACTCTAGCTCGAGCTGTTTGCATTGCACTTTTCATAAATTACTCGGCGCCCTTTAGTTTTTCCTCCATGCAGCTGCGTGTCGAATAACTCACACGCCATCAATCTTCACCAGGTCCCTTTAATAACCCTTGTCGCCATTTTGTTTTCCCTTTTCGCGCTCGTGATGTTCAGAGTTTTATTTTAAGCTCACATGATTAACTCCAAGTGGCAAAAAAACACGCAGCCGTACTAAATTTGTAAATTAAGCACATAAACAAATTAAGCGAAGCGTCATTTTCTTGCTCTTTTATTTCCTAAATTCCCCACTTAATCGCCTTTCCACATTCAAACTCATTTCCCATCTCTTATCAACACCTCCCAAGACCCAAACACACATAAATAATTTTTTTTCTTCTTTTTTTAAAGGAACCCAACTCGCCATTTTGAAATTTTAATTCCCAAACCAATCCGTTACAACATTTCACCTAGCCTTGAACCGGCATTCCATGACCCCACCCTTGTGCATCATAAAATAAAAATTCCTGGTAAATAAAAATAAATTTTATTTCGGTTTATGTGCGAGTTGTTTATAGGTGATTTGATCGAGTTGAAATTTCAATTTCAACAGGAGTCAAAAACCGCGCATGATTACAAAAATGGTCGTAAACTCGCGCTGCATTGCGTTAAATGAACGAGATTTCGACTTGAAGCCAACAATCTCATAATCAACAATCGCGATGACCGTGGGCATACAGTAGCCCGGTAATTTGGCAGTGTACCCAGCACACCCTTGCCTGCAGTCAACGCCGACAGGAATTCAAAATCCTAATTACTTCAACCTGGTAATAATATTCTTCTCTCTTTCTTTCTCTGCAAAATGGAAACAAAGAAAAATAAATTACAAGTTGAGCAAAAACCCATCAACAACAAACTTCAACTTTCCCCCCATCCATCAACCTGGAACAATTAAATTTTCAACAAAAATAAACATTTTTAACCTTAATATAAATAAATAAACTAATAAATATAGGAATGACCTTTAATTTAAGTCCTGGGAGAGAGAAAATAAATAAAAAATATAAAAAAATCCACTCAAGGCCATCAACAAATAAACACAATTTATTATCATACTATAATGAATATTATTTAACAAGTTAAATTAAATTCTTTTTTTTGTTAATTACCCAACATTACATTTTCATACACACAACACATTTTGGAAATATAATTCACCAAGAAGCGCCATCTGCAAACAAAAAAAAACGAGGTCATCACAATTAATTGCAGCAAAATAATTCAAGACAACCAACACATAAAATCTCAAAACCACACAACAAACTCCAAAATATTTTATTTTTTTGTAAATAAAAACTCATTTTCTTATTTTTTCCTTGCCCAGAGACCAAACACCCATCATCCCCAATTCCCCAATTCCTCACAACAGCTTCTGGTTTTCATTACCACCTTTTAACCACCCCTCTCCCATCCCTTCACATCCTCCAACAGAAAGAGGGAGTCAACCAAGAAGTCAACTCCAAAATTGCATTCCAACACAAAAAGCAAATCTGTCCAGGAAATCCTAATTACAGCTTGCAGCACTGCTACTTTGTCCATGCAAGACCAAATTGAAGGGCCTCCAGCACACTGCATTGCATTTTGGCGCTTTTTTCTCATTCCAACTTGTTTTTTCTTCATCTTAGACACAGAGGAAGAATATTATGTAAAGAAAAGAAAAAAAAAACAGAAAAGACGAAGTGCAAGCAACTGCCATTGATTAGCAGATGGCGGCCATAAGTCATGTGATCATATGACAGGAAGAAGTTGGTGGAAGACATTCTCAGCTGGCGTTGGAGCGGAAAATGGCATTAGCAGGCAGGTTCTTTTACTGTTTGGCTAGATCGAATGACCCTCCCTTTTCATAACGCATGCGTGAGAACGACTGGTTTGTTTGGTTGTTGCTTCATATATACAAACAAAGGAGGATAGATCAGAACTATGTGTGTTTTGTCAAGTGGTGCTGTATGCAATCGAGTTAAGTGGGTGGATGTCATCAATCTCACTGCAGTAGAAAATCAAACAACATAGAAATCAACAGTTTGTTTTTTTCCTTTCTTAAGGAGAGAAATGGAAACTCAATCAAAGGGATCAAGTGACTTTAAAATGATGAAAAAATAAACAAGAGAACATTAGATAAGGTTACCAATAGATGTTAGTGAATGAATAAAGTTGTAATGCTCCCAAGAGCAAAACCACAGACAGAATGCCTGGAGGCTATGGTTGTTGGAAGACCCATCAGACATTGGGTGGAAATTTAGAAAAAAAATATTATTAGAATCTGTTATCTCTATTGCATCACTTTTTTTTTTAACTTTGAATTTTTATATTTTTTTTTTTATTTAAAATAAAAAGTAATTAAACAAGAATGCGACTCCTGTGCTATGCCTGGTGGTGCTGGACAACATGGAAAAGAGAAAACTAGTCAAATAAATCTGCAAGAAAAGTACTGACCACAATTGCAACAGTTGACAAGAGCATTCTGGTAAACCACACTCAAACAATATAAATTAAATAGTGTCAACTGATGCTAACTTGGCAGCCATTGCTACCAAAACCACCAAACATATTAAAAGAAACAATATCAAAATCAGTAAATGCAAAACTAGTCAAAACAAGACAAATTGAATAAATATGTACAGAAATAAATAGAGATTCCATTTTGTTTTTGAAAAAAAACAACACACCTGACATTGAAGCACACCTTAAAAGTAAGAAAATCACAGCAGGAAGTCCCACAACTGGTTGTAACTTGCTCCACAACAACATCTATAGAATAACCATTACAATAATAAGTGTCATTTGTGATGATGAGGGAGCACACTGGTTTGGAAGGTCAATGTAATTGAGGGAAGAACACAAGTGTTTACAAGATGTTGAATAATACATTTCTATATTTACAATTTATTTATTCAGTTATTGTGGCAACCCTTTCATTGTTTTTGCAGTGTGTAAGATGGAAATGCATGAGAAACTTGGCATGCTGCAGGTAAGGAAATGCTTGCTAGTCTTGTATTATTACTGGTATCAGCATTAGAAATAACGGCGAATCAACATTCCTTCGCTTTTTACCATTGAAATGCTAGGAATCCTTAAAAGCGAAGTGCCAACCGACTTCCGATATTGTTTTCATTGTGTTTTCTTTCCTGTATAAAAATAGAGAAAAATAAAAATGGAAAATATTTCGAAAAAAAAAAAACCAATACCAATTTATGTAAAATTATTTCAACACAAACATCAAACTAAGCTTCCGTAAAATACCAACAGAGCGGCGGATTCCTCAATAATCTTCCCACATGGCAAATTTCCAGTATGCTATGCAAGTCTTTAAACTACTCTCTTGGAAGCTCCAGTCACATTCACACACAGAAAAAAAGAAAGAAATGAAGTCAACTCAAGCAATTGCAATCCGAAAAGAATAGCTTTCAGCAACACCCAATTGAAGATGAAGCACTTCCATCTTCATTCTTCAAACCAATTTTCAGCATTTATTTTATCCATATCTTGAAAAAAGATCAGAGTAAAGAAAAAAAAACTACTTCCCTTTATAGCATTTTCCATTAAACCAAGAGTTCCGTCTTTTCCTAATTCCAGTTCAACGTTCAACCACCCAGAAGCAAATTAAGTCAAATTAGTAGTCTTCCCTCCCCCAAACTTTTCCTATACGGGCCAAAAGGACATGTGACAAGTCTTTTCCACTTGGCCAAACTTGGCATTCTTCAGCAAAAGCTAACTATAGAAACTTATAGCGCATTTTATAATTGTCTTGTCCTCTCACTGTCTTCTGCACCACTGACTTCACTATCCGAGGTCATTGCACCGTCCTATTATTTTCAGCCTCGTTGAGTCTAATAGATCGTTAGAAAAAATTTGCTAATTTGCAAAAACATACTAAATAAGCAGGCCTAGCCGAATATATTTACGGTAACATCGACAGTTACTGTAGAACTTGCCCAGGCAGCACCCGCATGCTTCAAAAATATATTTTACAATATTTTTTTAGATTTGCCTAATTAATACATTCCAAAATACATCACTTTTCGTTTGAGAATGCATTTGCAATTATAAAATAACAATATTGTGTAATACATCAAAGAATTCATTTTACACTAGCTAATTTTACAATACCGTACATTTACTTACCGGTAATACATTTTTAAATACATTGCAATATATTTATGAACATCAATATAGAAATTCCATATGTACAAAGATTTTACACACATTTACCATCTAAAATCTATACAGACAATCGATACCTGATCATAAATATTCTTTTTCTTCCTACCTAGGCATTACGTTGGCGACCGGTCTCTTTAAAAGTAGATTTTTTTTCCTTCTTATTGAGAGAGACGAATTTTAATCTTCTAAGATGGCAGGTGCCTGGCACTTGTGTCACTACTCACGAGAAATTACTCCTTTCATTCATTTTCTTCATACTAACTTTATTAAAAGAGGAGGAAAAAAATAAGCTTTTGCTACTTTTAATATTATCCTTTTCCATACCAACTTTCATCAACATTACACCATTTTCTTTTATCTCAATTTACTCAAACTTTTATCACACTTTGTCTTCACTAACAACTGTTGACGTCTGAGAATTTAAAAACATGGCACAATCAAAATCAATTTTCCCTTTTAAAGTGTACATTTATTATATTATTTGGCATTTCCCATCGTGTCTTTTCTTTTTTGGTAATTTGTTTATAAAATTACTGAATGTGTTTTTCATTATCCAAGATATAAATTGTGTTTTTCATGTTTGGTTTATGTTGTCACAACCTTGTTGTACTATAATGTTTTATTCACTGAGAGTCACATCAGGAGCATTTAATTAAACCCTTAACTACATTAATATTTACAATGCAACTACATAAGGAATAACAAAACGAGGACCTTGTGGGAATCTATCAATGTGCTCACCGCGAAGCTCATGACAGCTTAATCTTCAACAGGTCATATTTAATTTCCATTAAGAGTGAAATGTCACTTGAAAAATAACATTAAAGTCATTAAAAGGCACAATTGATTAAATGTTAACATTTAAAAAAGTTGATAATAAATGGTCTCCAAGACAAAACACAGGTCAAATACACATTGCAAAAGACTAAATTCTCGTTGAAAAAGACAAAATACATGTTGAAAAAGGCTAAACACACATTGGATAAAGCAAAATGCACAAAATACTCCGTGTAAATGACAAAATACACCACGAAAATAATCAAAAATACCTCAAAATGGCAAAATACACATTGAAAATGGCAAAATCTACCTTGAAAATGACAAAATAAACTTTGAAAGTGGTCAAAAATACCCCAAAATTCCAAAATACACGTTAAAAATGGCAAAATCTACGTCAAAATGAAAACATATCTTTTTGAAAATGGCACAAAAAACTTCGAAACAGCAAAATACACGTTAAAAATAGAAAAACACACATTGAATCTTCTAGAACTTAATCAATAAATCGCCAAATAACCAAAAACAGAAACATTTATTCTTTCAAATAATCAAATTATCAACAAACTCAACACATAATTTTTTTTTAAAAAAAACTCATTCAAACACCTAAGTATTTTTTTCTCCAAATTCAATGGCCGAACAAGGCAACAAATAATACCGGTAATTATCGTTTATTAAAATAAAAACCCCTAATCGTGCATCACCGTAATCACATGCAAAAAAAGGCATGCATCTAAACATAACTTTAGACAAAGAAATGAGTTCACGCACCAGTATTTGAAAAACGATAATTTCCAGCAGAGGTTTTAAGTTAGCACTTAAATCTCGGCGGTGCATGGCATAGTTGACAGTCAGCCATCAGTCGATGCTATGGATCATGACAGGATATAATTTCATAGTTTCAACTCCACTGTCGGCCAGATTCGATTTAATTAGCCGATTAAAGCACCGAGTGCGTGCACCATCCATTCCATCTCATGTCCCCCGCCAGCTCCGCTTGTAATAAAATACAATTCGACTAATCGACATCTTTTATATATTCTGGATAGATTTTTACTTTCTTTTTTTTAAATATGAATTTTTCAGTCGTGTCAGAAAAGGAGCCATATTTTACAATCTTCTGCACATGGTTTCAAGCTTATGATAAGATTTGCATGGGAATTTTTCCACATGGTGCATGGCTCAATATGTTGCAGCACGAGTGGTTCAAAGCAACCAAAGTGTTTGGATAATAAACTCGAGTAAAGTTAGCGACAACAACGAGAAAATATCAACTAAGGTAGACATGTCGATACAATAT
The DNA here is from genome assembly GCA_034701245.1 of Strigamia transsilvanica. Lineage (NCBI taxonomy): Eukaryota > Metazoa > Arthropoda > Chilopoda > Geophilomorpha > Linotaeniidae > Strigamia > Strigamia transsilvanica. The sequence goes on along the minus strand of JAQIXU010001529.1, from coordinate 5,567 downwards.
TTCGACTATTTTTTTTTTTTTAACTTTTAAATATTCAGAAGTTTTACGGACACTCCTCTTCCTGGCCCCACAGCTATATGCAAATTATATCTTATTGAGATTCACTGAAACCTTTTCCCGCGAGAATTTCTCGAGTTTTGCTTTTTACATCCAGATCGAGAACTGTTGATGTAAATCGCAATGCAACTCGCTACTGCCTTGCGTTACTTTACTTCCAAGTGTGAACACAAGTGTGAACCCACCTTCAACCTTCTCGCGAGATTGAGGTCGTTCCTGATTGGCTGGAAGTAAGCTTTCTGCATTGCTTACTTCTCTACTTCAAATCAAATTTGAAGTAGCTTTTCCTCTCATTACTGCAAAAATCAATCCCAGAATGCAACTCGCTACTGCCTTGCGTTACTTTACTTCCAAGTGTGAACACAAGTGTGAACCCACCTTTAGTTCTCACGACAATCGTACTACAACAATTTATTCTGTTACAAAGGTTTGGTACAATGCATGGTTTATCTAAACTCCTATAGTCTAAATAGAGAAGCTTCAATTCAATATAACAGTTCACTGGATTCATTTGTGGACATCATTTTACATTTTTCACAAAATGAACTGAGGACCATTGACACAGCAAGCGTATAAACAGAAACTTTGAATGCACCTAATGTAATCGTCTTTTATTTCCTCGTATTATTTTCTTTACTTCTCATTCTTCCGCTTGGCAATGTTCCTAGAGTCGTGAAACATGTTACATGTGCGACCTATTATTCGAGGTATAATAAGGATTTCGGACTGACATCGTCCCTCCCGATACCGGAAGTCACGAATGCGACAAAATGCAATTTTTTTTTTCATAACAAAATTTCCTGATTTTAATAAAATAAAAAAATAAAAAAACAAACTGAAAGCAAACCTCGCTTTATTTATCCCTGCCACCACCAGTCGTCCAACTTTAACCTTGTCGACCCTTTGTTTACTCCGGTCCATTTGATGGAATTGCCACCGTTTAATTTTAAAATCGATATGCACTCACCACCAGCCCAATGCACAGTTGCTTCTGCCGTTTCATGGACATGTTTAATTGTCGTGGATTACAGCGAAAAACTAGTTACAACGAATGAATTACTCGACAAAGGTACTTCGCTAGAAGCTCTCGCTTGATAATTTCACTATCGCGGTGGTGCAGATAATTGACTGTGATTGATTAATGAATACCAATGATTATTAATGAACGGCTGGTGGGCAGCATGTCAAATGGTTTCTATTACACTGACCGATTTAGAAGTGTGAGATATCGTATTTTTCAAATTAAAGTATTTTTGGTTTTCATTTTGTGCAATTTTCTTGTTGTATTTTGTTTTGCTGCTTTTCTATTCCAAATCAAAAGAAAACTTTTCGAGATGGTAATGGATGAAAGGAAGCTTGCTGGAAGTCTGATATGTTTTTTTTTTTTTTTTTTACTTTCAAACATCTTTAGTCTCGTGTATGAGTCAATGTATGAAAAGCGTGCGCATTTATGATGGAAAGTAAAGAAAAGAATTACGGAGAGAAAAAAAAAAATGAAAAATGACAGGTAAGAAGTGTCTACAAGAAAAAAATGAAGTCAGAAAGAAAAAAAAGAATAAAGAAATGAAATATGCAACTGGAAAAGAAAAACCAAGAAATTATATATATAGTTTTTTAAATTTAAAAAAATTTTTTTTAAAAAAAAGCGGATTATCAAATAATTCAAAGTGAAAAAGAGAGATCAGCGCAAAAAACAAAAGATTAACGACGACAAAAAAAATCGTATTGTTCCATACGCCTTTTTACATCAACCGAGATTTAATCTCTTCCTTTTGTCCGTAAAATTTCTTTCATATTTCATTTCCACACAAAGAAAAAGCTTCCATCAACAGCAATTTAATAAACAAGAAAAAAACGAAGCATTTCATCAGTCGCGCACCATTCGTTTCATTTTCACATCCACTTATTACCTATCCAACTCTTCAAAAAAAAAAAAAAAAAAAAAAAAACCATTTGCTTCACATTTACACCTCGTGTTGCACATTTGTGACAAGCCACCGATCAAGCCGATAGAGCAAGAACCATTTGTCGGCGACGGCTATGGGTTTTAATCAAATGAGTGTGCATGTCGGTGAAGTGAACCATCAGGGGCCAAATGCCACTCACCTGACACCCTAATTATTTTGTCAATTGAGGATAGCAGATGGCGTGCAGGTGGGAAGAAGTCATTACTCAAGCTCCGTAGCAATTACACGAGGAAGGCTTCGCACTAAACGCCGAAAAATTCATCAACTAACTCCTAATCCGGACCCATTAATTCCTACTGCTTAAAATTTTTATCACCTACCCAACAAAAGCTGCCTCGCATTAAAACTCGCGCACTAATTTCAATTTAATCTCCTCAATTTAACCATAAAAAGCCCAAACCTCACTCATCAACAACCCAAATCCCCCTTTCACATCCCGACATAATCTTCCTCTGTCCGTATCCCCCAACGCAAAGCCCACTCTCGACCAGAGATATTGACCCTATCAGCCATTGTGGCTCTCTTCAATGCCTCCCCCCACCTTTCTTCTTCAATTCCAAACTCCATCTGTTGTCTCATCAGCCTCCCCCCATCTACCACTCCTCTCTTATGTCTACTTTTTAGTCTGCAACTATGACCCAGACTCAAGCCCTCTTGTGGTGTGGGTTGCAATGACCCCAAAATTGGCCAAATGTTACATTTGCCCCTCTTATCTTCTTCACATCTGCCATGTTTTATTAAAACTAATATCAATACAAGCAGCAAAAACAAAAATATAGAGATATTATTTTTATTATATTGATGTTGGAAAAAAAAGATTATTAAACTTTAGGTCAATAATTTTTTTTTTTTTTTGAAAAAAAAAATAAAATGTTTACCACTTGGGCCATGCCAAGTAGTAAATCACTTAGCACTAACCAATTTCATTTCTTTCTTTTCTTCTTTTTTCTTCTTGAGCAATTGCAATAAAAACCTTTTCCATTTTGAAAAGTGCACTGTCAGCACTATGACTCATTTCAGCCTCTTTTACAGCCATTTGCAAAGCAATGCTTAAGTTCCCAAGTGAAATTCCAGCGAGAAAAAGAACGAAAGAATATACATATATATATTTATATATGTAGGAAAATAAAAAAATAAAACTGTAAATTAACACGCACATTGGCAATGTCAAGCTGCATTAAAAAACACTTAGAACGGATTGGCATGGCGCCTTGGTGAAACCATGCGCTCGCAACCCGGCGAGAAATTCAAATCCAAACAGATAAAAACCCGAAAGAAAACTCAACGTTTATGGAACTCGAATTAAATGATTGTAAATAAACGTTTCTCCAACAAAACCGGATAACTTTGATGTGCAGTTGACATAAAATTAAGCAAAAAGCAAACACGGTTCAAATTGCACAAGAAAAATAAAAATGAAAGTGGCGAAGGGAAACTAAACATCTCATTGGCAAACCGTCATTTCCTTTCATCATAATCAAAAGAGATGAGGACTATTTACTTAGCCGATACTCTATTGGCAAGTCTTTGATGTTCCGACATGCGATTCGAGATATCCCAAGCAAAAATAATTAATTAACGAGAATTTCGAAGACACGAAGAAAGTGGACACAAAGGAGAAAAGCAACTTTCAATTTCTATTTCAAAGGACGGGAAACATGTGCGAGCAATTTGTCAATGAGTTTATGCAATAAACAAGAGACTTTTCAACGCGGGGGAAGGAAAGTTGATAATATACAATTTCCAGAAATTCCCTAAAGGGGGCTTGTGATATCAAAACTGTTAATAAATTGTGACAAGTTGAAAGCGAAAGAAGAAAAAATTCCGAGGGAAAATGTTGTCTAGATAGATAAATAAATAAATAAAAGTTGTTTTGTGTATGCAGAATCTTAAAACAGTTCTTAAAGTGCTCCAGATAGGGATAAGGATAGACATGTCTTGTTGGTTGCAACTGGGTTTCAATGGGTCCAGCTGTGTTTTGTTTTGGGTTCAAAGGTAAATAACTTCCTGTGCTTTGTGTTTGGCTTTTTTGTGCGGATGTGACGTAGTCAACGGTTCTTTTTGAGGGTGGATTTCGTGTTGGGTTTGTGCTGGTTTCTTGGAAGTGGAGAAATGCTCTCGTGGCACTTGTTATCCGGATTTTCTATGTAAACGCACTAACGCGTCAATGTAAACAAACCGTTGGGGTAATTAGTTGATTATACAAATTAAATTAATCACAAATTCCCAACGCAGAAGAAAATTGCAAACAAGCAATTTCTTCGTTCCAAAGTTCCAAACTCTTTAACAGCCACTGCATTAAGGAGTTTCATTATGATTTTTCAATTTTTCAATTTGCCACGTTTGGATTTGTCACCAATCATGTGCATAATTGTGAAAGCACAGAAGAGGGAAAATGCACAATCACACAATCAAGTAAAAGGTAGTTTTTGCGATCTTGTGACTTGTTGTAATTAAATCTTTTTCAAATTTATCACGCGATTCTGTGAGATTATCACGAAATTTGTCATGAGATTGGACAAGATTAAAAAAGAAAAAAAATTTTAAAAGCAAATATGCAAAAGTGGATTTAATCAAATGTAATTTGTCACTCATTGGTCGAGAAAATTAATTTCAACATTTGTTCATTTAAAACCCGTTTCCACAACAGTTCCACCAATAATTCTGTTTCCAGGTGATGCGAGAGATGACGCGCATTAAATAAAATCCAGGCAAACATAATTAATCCGAAATCTAAATTTATTCATCAAAACATCAAACAAACCAAAAAAAAAAATCAAAAAAATCACAAACTTCATCTCACGACAACATTGAACATATCTTTGAATATTAATGCGACAAAAGCCCCAAACTAAATATTGTCCACTCCACTCACTCAATTAAAATTTTGTAAACGAAACAAGCAATAAAAGACGAATTTGAATATTTATTATTGCCTCCACATAATTACTATTATTATTTTCTCGTTTAATGGCCCCATTAAAATAATAATCACTTTAAATTTCAGAAAAAGGAAACCATTAATTTGAATTGTTGACACAAAGGATGTTCTACTGTAGATATCTTATTTTTATCCATTCCACGGACAACAACAAGAAAATAAAACAAAACAAAAATCCCCGCCACATTTTCCGTTAATTTTTCACAAATTATTGCGAGCAATTAATTCGCAACGCATTTAAATTCATAAAAATGTCTCCCAATTACAAAATGGCAAAAATTCCACTCTCAACAAACCAAACCAACCATATTTGGCTTCTGCTAATTTCATCAACGAAGATCCCATTAGCAAACTCCTAGTCCCAAACTAATGAGATCCATGAAAGATTCATGGCGCAAACTCAGCCCCTAGGACCCACATTCAACATATTTCTCACCCTGCTGACGTCACAGCGCTAATTAATTGCAAAGGTTCACAATTAATTGAAACTAGACATCAAAAAGTTTTATTTTCTTTTATTTTTTCTTTTTTTGGAAATATATCGCCCGCACTTCAACTTTAAATGGAAAAATAAATAAATCCGTTTCTCTCTCTCTCGACTG